>CAXITT010000050.1:687348-727200 GCA_964033795.1 Lymnaea stagnalis | reverse complement strand
CATGACAAGACTCTACCTCCAGCCACATGACAATCTCCCTCTCATCAAGCCACATGACAAGACTCTACCTCCAGCCACATGACAATATCCCTCTCATCAAGCCACATGACAAGACTCTACCTCCAGCCACATGACAACATACATCCAGTCACATGACAATATCCCTCTCATCAAGCCACATGACAAGACTCTACCTCCAGCCACATGACAAGACTCTACCTCCAGCCACATGACAATCTCCCTCTCATCAAGCCACATGACAAGACTCTACCTCCAGCCACATGACAACATACATCCAGCCACATGATAATATCCCTCTCATCAAGCCACATGACAAGACTCTACCTCCAGCCACATGACAATCTCCCTCTCATCAAGCCACATGACAAGACTCTACCTCCAGCCACATGACAATATACATCCAGCCACATGACAATCTCCCTCTCATCCAGCCACATGACAACATACATCCAGCCACATGACAATATCCCTCTCATCTAGCCACATGACAACATACATCCAGCCACATGACCATATCCCTCTCATCAAGCCACATGACAAGACTCTACCTCCAGCCACATGACAATCTCCCTCTCATCAAGCCACATGACAAGACTCTACCTCCAGCCACATTACAACATACATCCAGCCACATGACAATATCCCTCTCATCAAGCCACATGACAAGACTCTACCTCCAGCCACATGACAATATCCCTCTCATCAAGCCACATGACAAGACTCTACCTCCAGCCACATGACAATCTCCCTCTCATCAAGCTGTGTAATCTTCTCATCACTGTGGAACTCCTCCATGTTGGCATCCATTAAGTGCATCAGTGAAACCACCAAATTATGATCTGTGGTAGGGGACAATTCCTGGGGACATTTATAAGACATTTACTTGAATTATTTTGTTGATTATAAAATGTAACAATTTTCATAATATATCTCATGTCTTACTCAAGTTAATTTAACTGATGCTTTGTTTAACACTTAAAACAATGTTGATTCTGGACCACTGTGTTCTCAGCATCTTCAAGCATTCCATTGTCTAATAAATGGTGATGATGTGTGTTAGACGAGTGTTCACAAAATTTGACCTCAAGATCTACTGTATAATAATGCAACATTGACTACTGTATAATAATGCAACATTGACTACTGTATAATAATGCAACATTGACTACTGTATGCAACATTGATGACATAATGGAAAACAACAACAATAATTTTAAAAAATGATTATTTTAAGTCTGCATAATTATTAAACTTCTTTTATTTTTAAAATGTTAAAAAGTTTTAAAATAACTAAGTCATCTGTCCAAATATATCCAGTAGTGTTTAAGAAATATGAATGGCATTTCAGGAATATATGTACGGGTAGGTCAAGAATGTTGAGTTACCAAATAAGGTGAAGAAATTACATTACCTTAATACCTGATTTATGGACCATCGCAAGACCGGCATCAACAAATCTCTCAAACTGTTTATTCAAAATGGTCTTCATGGTATCTAAGAAAATGTTTGGCTTGGCGATGAGCCATGACTTGACCAGCGGCCTCCAACCTAAGGTGGATGGCTCCATGTAAATCATGCCACAACGGGACACCTGTAGTAGTTTATTCAGGTATCAAATCACAACCTCACGGTATTATTATAGAGCAAAAATTAATAGAAATAGGTCAAATGTTAACATAAATCCTACCATAAGTCTTAGGCTTTGGAATGGTGAGCCTTAATGTGGATTAAAACTTTAAATGTACATAATTTTTTTAACTATCACAAAACCTGTTTAGCAGATTGAGACCTTTTCTCAAAGTGTTTTTTTTTTTTTTATATTAAACTATTAAGTTTAAAAAGAAACTTAATTTTAAAAAATCTAGTTTCAATTAAACAAACCAATGAAGAATTAAACTTAAAGCTACATTTTATTTGATTATCGTGGATCACAACTTACAATCTTCATAGGCTTTCAAAGCCGACTATTAACATTTGCCCATGTTCTAATTGTCAAAGTATTTGACAATGAGTTTGATTGGTTTCTTAAAAATCTACTAAGCTAGTCAAAGGTAGTGGCATTTTTTTATTTTATGAAAAGGGGTGGGGTGGGGTTTGCAAGCACATATATGCTAATAAGACAACATTCCAACCGTTGCAGGGGAGGCAGCCTCTAGGTCCATGGGCTCAAAGATAAGATTTGTCGTAGGCATGAGTTGGATAATTTCTCCACTCATAAGGCAAAGTTTTTTGTTGTCATCCAGTACAGTGTTCATGTTCTCAATCCACACAGCATCCACAGGGCCGTCAAATATCAGCCATTTGCGGTCATTATTCTATTAAAACAAACAGTTAAAAATATCCCAGTAAATGTGAGAGTAGTTCCCCCTGGAGGCAACTTCCTAATTTAGTTTATTTTAAAAAGAATTTTTATTTTTAAAGATTTCTTTAACAAATTAAATGACTATCAATGTTTAAGATAAATATACATTGATACATTGACAAAAACATAGTACATAGTGAATCTTTATGTGGTGGCATGCATAACTCAATAATAAAATATTTAAGTCAAAACGACCATAACTGCTCATAATAATATAATCATAATATCACAACAGTTTGCTTACATTTGAAATGGCAAAATTTCTATAGTATACAGCAAGTACACCATCAGACCATTCGTGCGACACAGGGTCAAAGCGACCATACAACTGACCCATAGTTATAGCTTTGGGGTTGATCACTACAATTTCCACACGATTCTCGTCCATCAGGCCCTGAACAAAATTTATGGTGTGATAATTTGAGTACTAGACGAGTTTGCTTTTCTTCAAATGGGATTTTGTTCAATAAGTGAAAATTTGTAATATTATTGTATTTTCTTAAAAACTGGCTTTAACAAAAGAAATTAATTTAAAAAACTTGCGCTTATTCTGTTTTGTATGTTAAGAGTCATCATCTTCTGTTCAGTTGATCCAATGCAATCCCAAGGTTCACAGAATATTATTATTATTCTAGTTTATTAAGCAATGTAAAATGCTAAAATAGACTTTTCATATTAAAATTCAGATTAAGATGATAGTTTTTAAAATGTCCATTGCATTTTCTTTTTTTAGGTTTATATAAATGTTGGACTTACTTAAAATTAAATGTTTACCAATAAAATATGTTTGAGCTAAGTCAGTTAGTATTACATAATTTAAAATTATATTATTTAGACATGAAATAATAGACTCATAGCATGCATAAGTTATTTCATGACATGTGCAAGCCAAGTTCCTAACTCCCTTACCTAACCCTTGTTCACGTCAAAGTCATTTAGAAATTTTCCTGGCTGTCAACCACACAACAAAATGCCTGAATGGAACTTGTTAAAATATATTTTTCTTATATAAATGTCCACCTGGTCATAAATCCTTCCTAAGGCATTGGCCAAGGCTTTGTAGGCTGATGTTTTTCCTCCTATAGGGTCCCCAACAATCATAAAACCGTGACGCACTATCATCATTTCATAGATCTGGAATAAATTAATACAAAACTAGAAAGACTCCAAAATACACACAGAGTTCAGACAAACAAATATTTATGTTTCTCAAAGAATGACGGAACCAGTCCCAGTCTAAAGTAGTGTAGGCCTAATCCAGTCACTAATATAACATTTTTTTTTTACTTTCATTATGTGGCAGTGCGTGTGTGTGGAATTTGAACACGGGGGGGGTGTGGGGGGGGTGGGGGGAGGAGGAGGAGGAGGGGGGGGAAGCTAATAACACTGAGTGGCTTCTCTCTCCAGCCCATGTGCAATCAGGCTCAACTAGGAACAGTTTAAATTGGGAATTTCCATTTAGTGATCTTTGTGTAAGCTCAATAATTTATTTTTCAAGAACCCTAGTGAATTTTGCTATAAATGGGGGGGGGGGGGGGGGGGGGGGGGGGGGGGGGGGGAGGGGGGGGGGGAAGCTAATAACACTGAGTGGCTTCTCTCTCCAGCCCATGTGCAATCAGGCTCAACTAGGAACAGTTTAAATTGGGAATTTCCATTTAGTGCTCTTTGTGTAAGCTCAATAATTTATTTTTCAAGAACCCTAGTGAATTTTGCTATAAATTATATCTTGCCAGAAAGGGATTTTATTTCTCTTTAATTGGTATATTGTCTTGGTATATTTGCAAGTCACTATATCTTTAGAGGGTATTGTAATATTATGTAATTAAGAATTATGTTAAGCAATTAAGAGTTTTTTCCCATTCATCCATGGGGTGTCCTAACCCCTTCTATATCAGATAGTGTCTGTTTTCTTCAGTTTTTCTAATACCACTATTAGAACCAGTAAAAAGCTATGGTTCTCAGGACCTGAATTTCTTGACTTTATAACTAAATATATAATACTGTTTGCCATCCACTCACCACATGGCTACAATTATAATAATTTACAAATCCACTAAGCCTAAACTTTTTTTTGCTACAGCAAGTATAATCAAAATGATTTAAAGTTATCAATCAGATTTCAAGTTTTGATTAATTTTTAAATTTAATTTTTTGGGAGGGGTTTTGTTAACTATTAAATGAAAGGAATAAATAAAATAAAATGCCAATAAATCTGGCACAAAACTATTTAAAAAATGTTTTTTAGACCTCTTGAATTTTTGTTAAGAAGAAATGAGTACACTGATAGTTATACTCAGCACAGGCAGCTCTTATGTTTTCATTCATCGTGACATAATCAGGTTCTGGGAGTTTAACACCGGGGAACAGATCTGACGTTATGCCGGCAAATAACGGCAGGTCTTGGTTGAGGAACTTGGGCAGGTTGACATCAATGATAGACCTCAACATCAAGATATTTTCATCTTGGTCTGGGTAGCGTAGCTGGAAATAAAGTCCACAGCTTGTAATAGTGGCTTTGCTTAAAAATACAACACATGATATTTTCTAAAAAATAAAAATATTTGTAACAAATGTGAACTTTATATAGTACAATAAACTTTAAGTGAACTGGATAGTTTTCTGACATTTTTTAAAACAATAATTTGAAATTAAGTTGACCAGGACACCAGGCTTACAATGGCTTTTCAAATAAAATGTCAAATAATTTCCACAAAGATACTAAATTATAAGTATTCTTCAAATATAGCTTTTAAAATATATGAATGATAAAATTACTGCATAGAATGGGACTACCTTAAGAAATACTTATTTAACAAGGAATTTTTACATTTTCTCTCAAATATTTTTTTGATCTAAGAAAATCCAGACCAACCTTTTCTGAATCATTGATCTTTGTGATTTGTACCTAGCTTTTCTAGTTTAAGCCTTTAAAAAAAGTGACATATTTTATAAGTACAATTATAACATAATCCAATTTTTAAAATGACAGATGCCAGTAGTTAACATAGTGACATGAAGACAAACCTTCAGGTTTCCAGCAGCTGTTAAGACAGACTTCACAGCTCGCATGCCATAATCATAATGACTTTGTGATGACAATTGTTCTGAGCATAGTCGATAGGTTGCCACAATTTTCACTGACAGTGGGCGAGCCATAACAAACCCACATGAGTATAAAGAAATTTCAGAGATTAAAGCGTAGTCTGGCACCATCATGGCAACTGTTCGGAACAATGCCTGAAAAAAAAAAATTTTTTTTAATGAACTTAAGAGAAACACATTTGATTTATTTTTTATTAACTTAAGTGTATTTTTTGAATTACGTTTTGTATTTAATATCTTTCTATTACTCATGGAAGACTACAGCACATCAAGAGAATTTAACTAGTTGTCAATAGATTACTTTTAAGTTGTCAGGTAATTCTGATCGCCCAGCATATCCAGGGTTCATTGTGATGAAGACAGAGCAAGTAGGGTTTAGCTTTAGTTCTGTTCCTTCAAACACCAGAGTTTCAGCTCCAGAGTTGATTCCTGTTACCGGGTACATAAAACCAACACTGAAATTTTTATGTTCCACATGAAAAAAATATATCTCTTCAACAAACTGTAAAATTATATATTATTTATAATCTAAATTTTTTAATCATTTAATGCTTTTTAAACTGAATATTCTATTATTTATAACATTATATTTATAAGTACATAAATATTACTTCAAAAGTAGAGAAGGGTTCTTTCTTATTGAAACATTAGTAACTATAAAGTAAAAAATGACGTATTTTGAACCATATATTTTGGGACAATGCAGAAGTTCAGTACTGACAAGTAGCAAGTAGCATCAATGATCCCATTGAACATCAAGCTGAACAAACCTCTCTGTATGGTGAGAATCTGTTGAGCAACAACAGACAGCACCTCCAAGTCAATCCTGTTGAACTCATCAAAACAAGACCAGGCGCCACACGAAGCAAGACCCTGGACAGAAAAGATAACTTCATTATTGTTTATGAAAATATATCATTTGTGTGCTAGAGTTGCAGTTCTTTAATCAACATGTTGACTTCAAAGCCTCAAAAACATTGGTTATGGTTCATGAAAAATTGGTTTATTTTTAGTTAAAGAAAATCCAACAAACAAAACTCTAATTGTAAAGACAGGTCACTAAAAACATGTGTAAAACTTTTTAACCTTCCTTTTGGGCGAGCTTGATCAGATTGATACTGTTTTGGTTTGGCACGCGTTAATAAGAGATGACAGTCAGCTCTGCTTATCAGTAGCTTAATGCTTTCCTTTCCTTTATAGGCCAAGTCCATTTAGTGAGCAGAAAACGCTTTTAGAGTGTAGACTTTGGCTGTTTTTTTCAAACTGATACATCGCGCCTTTGTACGTTACTTTTTTGAAGTTTGATGATTGTATTATTTTATTGCTCTGGAAAGTTACTTTTTCATACTAGTATACATTCTGATATATTATCTTATTATTAAATCGTTAAAATTATATTGATACATTATGCCAAAACGAGATATTTATACTGGTTCTTATATATACAAGGATACTTCTGTTTTCTGACTTGGCGGGTGGTAGAAAAATGTTTGATTTTAAGAATCTTAAGGGCACAGAGCAAATTTAAAAAATTAAATATTTTGTATAAATTTTATATTGTATGTTGGTTAAATTATTTTTTTTAAAAATTATTTGACAAAATTTTAATTAAAAAAACTAATTTAACCAGTCTCTAATGAACGATATGAAATTGATACACTGCGTCCAGTCTCTTTGCAAAAAGAACGTGCCCGCTGGAAGGTTAAGCGACAAACTAAAGCTATTTTTTGTTTTAAAGTACCTTAAAGAATTTTCCAAGAGCAATGTAATCCAAGCCATCAGAGCAATTGAACACAACACACTGTTTGGCTACAGCTTTGGCCAAATCTTTTGTTGTCTCTGTTTTACCAGTGCCAGCTGGTCCTTCAGGTGCACCACCCAAGTGGAGATGGAGAGCTCCAAATAGAGTTCTAAATCATTGCAATTGTTTTGTTTTTTTAATAATTAAATTTTAATGACAATAACTTTGACAAATTAGAATAAATTTGATAAATAATAACTTTTAAAAATGACAAATTGTATCCAGCAAGAAGCGGTATCTATTTTCTTTTCTTCATCTTGTTCTTTATGAGTGTAACAGACCAAGTTTGCACACGAAACCATTGAGTCAGGGAGGTGGCATAATTTGAATATTGAACTATATTAACGTGTATTTTTCACGGGAAAAGAGAGTGAATTATGTTTTGTACAGCGGAAGTGAGCCGCACGTTTTTGAGTGATAAGGAGCTCCTCTTATGTCGAAGAGAAGTGAAGACGTGGTTGATTTTCTGTCATGTGAATTTTCTATCATACCATGGAGTATTATATATTTATACATGTGTGAAATAATTGCATCCTGGATTTTATTACTTGGATATTTGTGCAAGGATTCTTATTATCATTGTTGTAGAAAAGTGATATAATAAAGTACTGTGAATTTAACTGGAAAGTGACATCTATTTCTTGTGTGACAGCCTGATAGAGGTTAGGAGTGAAAGAGTGAAGTAAGCATTACATTAAACAAGCCGGCATCCTGAACGCACAAGATAGTAAAGTAGTTAACCATGCTAACACCCTAATAAAATAGCATGTGTGACAGTTGTGTCAGAGTAACAAAGATGTTACATACGTAACATTCAAATTCCATGCCCAGAAGTGGAAGAATACTTCGGACGCCATTACGCCATTACATCAATCAAGTCCGACAACCAATCTACAACGAGACCACTACACAGAATCGACCCATGGTAAAGAAATAGGATATTCGTCAAGTTACCACAGTTGCAGCCGAGAACTATTCTCATAAGCCTACAAGTTTAAATTTTAATGAGTTAAAGAACTATGAAACATATCAAAGTGAGTACATAAATGAAAATTGCAATTAATACTACTACAAGTAACAAGAGCTAGCATAGGTCATTGGTTGGAGAACCCAATTTAGGTCACAGGAGTCAAGAGGTCAAACAGTCATTGCATTTAATGATGACAATTTTTTGAGTTTATTTGATGCTGTACCATATTTTCTACATGTACATTTTTTCGGATGGGTAGGGCATGTAACAGACCATGTTTGCACACGAAACCATCAAGTGTGTTACAATGAGAATATACAGTTATTCTAAAGACAGTTTAATTTGTACGAATGAGACTTTGGTTGCATTGACTATTAATATACTGATCTGAGGCAAGAATGTTTCACAGCTGTCAGTTCTGTGTGTTCTGATAGTCCACTACCAGCTGCCAATCAAAACAGAACATTTACACCCTTAAATTTGACAGGCTCTAAGTGTGCCATTTTTTGGTAAGCTCAGAAAGGCTACATTATTTGAGATTTCTACATAAGAGAGACGTATACAAGCCACTATGAAATATATCAAACATATGTGACTTTACCTTAACATCTAAGAGTCAGTCTGGTCACCTACCTGTAGCATCTGTCAGTCAAAGGTGTGACCACAAGTCGACCACTGTTGCCAAGGTATTCATAACCATAGTTTAGTTGAGAGTTGATCATGCGAGTTATTAAGTTGCCATCCTGCAAGGGAATGGAAGTAAGTGCTGATGATGCATGCAGCTGAAATTTCTATTTCCATGCATCAATCTTCTAATGCCTAAAAGACATATTGTGAATTTTTGTTAACCTTCAATATTTACTTTTAAATGACAATTATTTTAACTATTACAACAGCCCTAAGGGTGATATTAGGACTACTAGTTCACATAGTCACAAATTCTCGAGTTTTACTGCTACAACTGCCCTAAGGGTGGTATTAGGACTACTAGTTCACATAGTCACAAATTCTCGAGTTTTACTGCTACAACTGCCCTAAGGGTGATATTAGGACTACTAGTTCACATAGTCACAAATTTTAGAGTTTTACTGCTACAACGGCCTCAAAGGTGATATTAGGACTACTAGTTCATATAGTCAAAAATTCTCAAGTTTTAAGGAAAGTATAAGAAAATGTTCACAAATTCAAACGTCATACCAAACTTTAAAGGGTGGTACTATATTCAGCATTCAGCTACTTCCTTTATTTCTTCCTTCACCCCTCTTTGCACCGACCTACCTCCCAGTAGTAGCGTAGCTGACTCAGCCATTTGAAGTCCAAAGGATTAGAGACCTGATCCTCCACAATTTGTGATAGGACATCCCTGGCATGAACATCCAGCACAATCAAAGCCTGCAGTGTGACTCTGTTCTGTTTGGACAGCTTGCCTCGTACTAATGTCACGATATCATCTATCTGGATATTGTTTAGCTAAGGATGATCCAAGTCAAAAAATCAAACAAAATTTATGAAAAGAATTTAGAAACATCAAATCTCTTTTCAGTGAACTCATTATCTGTGCTATAAACTTATTAGCTTTGTAATTGGATGTGCTAAGGCAGACATTAGTTGAGTTTAAATATCTATAAAACTGAAATGAACACTTTAAATGTACTTTGCTAATAATAATAATAATAAAGTGTATTTCAAAAACACGCTTCATCCCCAAAGGCTCGAAGCGCGGTACAAGAGTAAAAAATCTATAATTTACCACATTTAAAACAAACGCAACACTACAAAAACTAAGGACGGCGCCAGGCCATGTAAACAGCGGTAGCACAAAGTTGCGATTTTGTACTCAATGCGAGCACGCACCAGCAGCCAATGCAACTCTCTCAGAAGTGTTTTTGCATGGTCGAACTTGCTTTTGCGGAGAACAATTCGAGCCGCATTATTCTAATGCCAATCAGTCCATTTACCCTGTAACCTACTAAACCTTTCTCAATGTTTTTGGTGCAGCAGTCTGAAGAAGTAAAATATTACCTTTAGATATGAGTCCAGGGCTCTTGGTCCCTTGGAAATGGCCTCCGTGACATATGTTGTCCAAAAGGTTTGACCCACACCCAGCACAGCTTGACCTGGCCAAGATCTCACCCAGTGGGGCCGTGGTTCTTTTACATAAGCTTCAATAGCTTCAAGTATCACCTGGTAAGTGTGAAAGTTATAAATTCATTTAACACAAACGATAATTGTGGGAGTTATAAAGCATTATAAGTGTTTCAGTATAAATGAGGCTGTGTTTCAGTGTAAATGAATCTATGTTTTGGTGTAAATCAGGCTGTATTTCAGTGTAAATAATGCTGTGTTTTGGTGTAAATCAGGATGTGTTTTGTTGTAAATCAGGCTGTGTTTCAATGTAAATAAGGCTGTGTTTCAGTGTAAATGAGGCTGTGTTTTGGTGTAAATCAGGCTGTTTCAGTGTAAATAAGGCTGTTTTTTCAGTGTAAATGAGGCTGTGTTTTGGTGTAAATCAGGCTGCGTTTTGGTGGTACTTAAATAGGAAATCAAAACTAGAATTAGACCAGCATGTAAATGATCCTAGTCACCGCTCGTATGGATGTAACCATGTCAGTTTCTAGTTCCAACAGCCACTTTTCCACTTGGCCTTTGGCTCTTGCCGTTGAGATGACATCCTTTAATAAGACTACCTCCCCTTCACTAGACTTCATATGTGTGATGTCTTTGTCCGGGAGAGTGAATGTCAGACTTGCAATGCCCTCAAAACATTTCTTCAAGTGTGGCTGCACTCTGTAGTTTAAATAATACAATTGGGATTTTATTCAGATTTCTTTTCACATAAAAAGTCTATAATTCTAAGGGAAGATAATACAGTAGGAAATGAACTTTGTAAAAAAGTTTTTATTTAACTCAATGGATTCCCTTTTTTTTTGTCGTTACCTTGTTGGGTCTTTTGTTTCAGATAAGATTTCTAACAGTTCATCGTTGGATAGGAAGAAGAATCGTGGGAAATAAAGACGCTTTTTCTCTAGATAGTCATTTAAGCCCTGGCAATAAAAAAATGAATTCATTTAATGATTCAAATATCATTTGATGAAAAGATCCATGCTTGTGTACTGGGCCTATTGGATATTGTGTAAGGCTTTTAATGGCGATATTTGCACCCATTGTTTTTAAATATGTCATGATACACATTGGAGTACTGACACAGTGCGGTCATAACATTGGTGTACTGACACAGTGCAGTCATACAGTAAATAGTACTGCATCACAATGACAATAATATTAGTAGTTATCATTTTTAACTACACAATATGATTTCATAACTGTTAACATTATATTTATCTATATGATTATTATTACTGACTCAAAGGTACTGTAAAAATTTATAATCTCAAGGAATATGAAAAGAATTGGGTTGAATCCCCACAAAAGCCAAGACAAGCCAAAAAACATCCCAAGCACCCCGAGTGGATGGCACTCGTTGCCTTGGACGCCAACTCATCTAAGAGAAGACAAAATTAATGCAAAATCAGGGCCCTCAAAAATATAAAAAATAAAATATATTTTAAAAATTTAAAAAGATGTTATTTTCTCAGCCCTGGGTAAAGTATTACGGTGGTGTCATGGAGCATAAATATTTTGTAAGATTAATATAGGTTTCAGAACGATTTTCCCACCCTTAAGTGAGGCTGTGCTTCAGTGTAAGTGAGGCAGTGCATCAGTGTAAATGAGGCTGTGCATCAGTGTAAGTGAGGCTGTGCATCAGTGTAAGTGAGGCTGTGCAACACTGTAAGAGAGGCTGTGCATCAGTTTAAGAGAGGCTGTGCATCAGTGTAAGAGAGGATGTGGAACAGTGTAAGTGAGGCTGTGCATCAGTGTAATAGAGGCTGTGCACCAGTGTAAGTGAGGCTGTGCATCAGTGTAAGAGAGGCTGTGCATCAGTGTAAGTGAGGCTGTGCATCAGTGTAAGAGAGGCTGTGCATCAGTGTAAGAGAGGCTGTGCATCAGTGTAAGTGAGCCTGTGCATCAGTGTAAGCAAGGCAGTGCATCAGTGTAAGTGAGGCTGTGCATCAGTGTAAATGAGGCTGTGCTTCAGTGTAAGTGAGGTTGTGCATCAGTGTAAGTGAGGCTGTGTTTTGGAGCTATTTCAAAAGGAGCTGAAAACTTACTTTAATGATAAGCTCCAACAGGTTGTTATTTTTCTGCATCTTGGCAAGGATGCCGTCAATTTCAATAACCTGCATAACTGATGGATCTTGAACACAAACTTTCATCACTTCCTTCCACGTTTTATCCACTGTCTTAAATCTCCTTCCTTCTTCTGGCATTTGCATCATGATATCAGGGGAGCTAGTTAATGTAACAATAGGTCATGATATCAGGGGAGCTAGTTAATGTAACAATAGGTCATGATATAAAGGGAGCTAGTTAATGTAACAAAAGGTCATGATATCAGGGGAGCTAGTTGATGTAACAATAGGTGATGATATCAGGGGAGCTAGTTGATGTAACAATAGGTCATGATATCAGGGGAGCTAGTTAATGTAACAAAAGGTCATGATATCAGGGGAGCTAGTTGATGTAACAATAGGTCATGATACCAGGGGTGCTAGTTGATGTAACAATGCTTGAGGTCAGTGACTTAAATGAAACGAACAACTAGCTACTATAAAAGTCACCATAGTTACCCCGTGCTGGATAAGAAACATAACATGACAGGAAGGATTTGATTTTTAAATTAAAAAATGCTACATATGTAACTGCTTTATAAAATGAACAAATGCATATAGGTGCAGCGCTATACCATTACAGAATGAATTGAACGACGAGCATGTAACAACTGAAATATACTGCTTTCCAATCTTTACTCTTTTTTTATTTAAAAAGTATCAATTTGATAGTGATCAATATGATTGTTTATTCCGTTACTTAGTGCAACGCTATCATATAATGAATTTAGGAGTAAAAAATGTATCAGTGTAAGCCACTGAATTTATCCAGGAATTTATCAACTAAGGGAGGAAATAAAAACCTGAATATAGGCTCCAGGTACAGCCAGGTGGCCTGTACTTTGAGCCAGGCATCAATAATATCTTGCAACATCACCAACTGTTTCTCAAAGTGCCTGAAGTAGACAAAAAAAATTCAGGCAACAATTTAAATTTCCTTAAGAAGTCATTTAATATCAATAAGTGGTCTGTCCTGTGATGCAATGATAATATTAATAAGTGGTCTGTCCTGTGATGTGATGGTAATATCAATAAGTGGTCTGTCCTGTCATGTGATGGTACTGTTCCCTGCAAAGGTGTCAGGTGGACATAGGGAGTTGAGGTGAGGAATGAGACCAACAGGAATACTGAACAAAGAAGTTTTATGGTTGATACGTTTTTTCAGTATCTTTAGTGGGAGATCTGGTTATGTTAATTGTGCTAATAGTGTAAAAACTTGGTAGTCACTCAGCTCTGTCCATGATACACTTGTTAAACACTTGGTAGTCACTCAGCTCTGTCCATAATACACTTGTTAAACACTTGGTAGTCACTCAGCTCTGTCCATAATACACTTGTTAAACACTTGGTAGTCACTCAGCTCTGTCCATAATACACTTGTTAAACACTTGGTAGTCACTCAGCTCTGTCCATAATACACTTGTTAAACACTTGGTAGTCACTCAGCTCTGTCCATAATACACTTGTTAAACACCTGGTAGTCACTCAGCTCTGTCCATAATACACTTGTTAAACACTTGGTAGTCACTCAGCTCTGTCCATAATACACTTGTTAAACACTTGGTAGTCACTCAGCTCTGTCCATAATACACTTGTTAAACACTTGGTAGTCACTCAGCTCTGTCCATAATACACTTGTTAAACACCTGGTAGTCACTCAGCTCTGTCCATAATACACTTGTTAAACACTTGGTAGTCACTCAGCTCTGTCCATAATACACTTGTTAAACACTTGGTAGTCACTCAGCTCTGTCCATAATACACTTGTTAAACACTTGGTAGTCACTCAGCTCTGTCCATAATACACTTGTTAAACACTTGGTAGTCACTCAGCTCTGTCCATAATACACTTGTTAAACACCTGGTAGTCACTCAGCTCTGTCCATAATACACTTGTTAAACACTTGGTAGTCACTCAGCTCTGTCCATAATACACTTGTTAAACACTTGGTAGTCACTCAGCTCTGTCCATAATACACTTGTTAAACACTTGGTAGTCACTCAGCTCTGTCCATAATACACTTGTTAAACACTTGGTAGTCACTCAGCTCTGTCCATAATACACTTGTTAAACACTTGGTAGTCACTCAGCTCTGTCCATAATACACTTGTTAAACACTTGGTGGTCACTCAGCTCTGTCCATAATACACTTGTTAAACACTTGGTGGTCACTCAGCTCTGTCCATAATACACTTGTTAAACACTTGGTAGTCACTCAGCTCTGTCCATAATACACTTGTTAAACACTTGGTAGTCACTCAGCTCTGTCCATAATACACTTGTTAAACACTTGGTAGTCACTCAGCTCTGTCCATAATACACTTGTTAAACACTTGGTAGTCACTCAGCTCTGTCCATAATACACTTGTTAAACACTTGGTAGTCACTCAGCTCTGTCCATAATACACTTGTTAAACACTTGGTAGTCACTCAGCTCTGTCCATAATACACTTGTTAAACACTTGGTAGTCACTCAGCTCTGTCCATAATACACTTGTTAAACACTTGGTAGTCACTCAGCTCTGTCCATAATACACTTGTTAAACACTTGGTAGTCACTCAGCTCTGTCCATAATACACTTGTTAAACACTTGGTAGTCACTCAGCTCTGTCCATAATACACTTGTTAAACACTTGGTAGTCACTCAGCTCTGTCCATAATACACTTGTTAAACACTTGGTAGTCACTCAGCTCTGTCCATAATACACTTGTTAAACACTTGGTAGTCACTCAGCTCTGTCCATAATACACTTGTTAAACACTTGGTAGTCACTCAGCTCTGTCCATAATACACTTGTTAAACACTTGGTAGTCACTCAGCTCTGTCCATAATACACTTGTTAAACACTTGGTAGTCACTCAGCTCTGTCCATAATACACTTGTTAAACACTTGGTAGTCACTCAGCTCTGTCCATAATACACTTGTTAAACACTTGGTAGTCACTCAGCTCTGTCCATAATACACTTGTTAAACACTTGGTAGTCACTCAGCTCTGTCCATAATACACTTGTTAAACACTTGGTAGTCACTCAGCTCTGTCCATAATACACTTGTTAAACACTTGGTAGTCACTCAGCTCTGTCCATAATACACTTGTTAAACACTTGGTAGTCACTCAGCTCTGTCCATAATACACTTGTTAAACACTTGGTAGTCACTCAGCTCTGTCCATAATACACTTGTTAAACACTTGGTAGTCACTCAGCTCTGTCCATAATACACTTGTTAAACACTTGGTAGTCACTCAGCTCTGTCCATAATACACTTGTTAAACACTTGGTAGTCACTCAGCTCTGTCCATAATACACTTGTTAAACACTTGGTAGTCACTCAGCTCTGTCCATAATACACTTGTTAAACACTTGGTAGTCACTCAGCTCTGTCCATAATACACTTGTTAAACACTTGGTAGTCACTCAGCTCTGTCCATAATACACTTGTTAAACACTTGGTAGTCACTCAGCTCTGTCCATAATACACTTGTTAAACACTTGGTAGTCACTCAGCTCTGTCCATAATACACTTGTTAAACACTTGGTAGTCACTCCGCTCTGTCCATAATACACTTGTTAAACACTTGGTAGTCACTCCGCTCTGTCCATAATACACTTGTTAAACACTTGGTAGTCACTCAGCTCTGTCCATAATACACTTGTTAAACACTTGGTAGTCACTCAGCTCTGTCCATAATACACTTGTTAAACACTTGGTAGTCACTCAGCTCTGTCCATAATACACTTGTTAAACACTTGGTAGTCACTCAGCTCTGTCCATAATACACTTGTTAAACACCTGGTAGTCACTCAGCTCTGTCCATAATACACTTGTTAAACACTTGGTAGTCACTCAGCTCTGTCCATAATACACTTGTTAAACACTTGGTAGTCACTCAGCTCTGTCCATAATACACTTGTTAAACACCTGGTAGTCACTCAGCTCTGTCCATAATACACTTGTTAAACACTTGGTAGTCACTCAGCTCTGTCCATAATACACTTGTTAAACACTTGGTAGTCACTCAGCTCTGTCCATAATACACTTGTTAAACACTTGGTAGTCACTCAGCTCTGTCCATAATACACTTGTTAAACACTTGGTAGTCACTCAGCTCTGTCCATAATACACTTGTTAAACACTTGGTAGTCACTCAGCTCTGTCCATAATACGCTTGTGACACTAATTTTATAAGGACATTCTTAACAAGAGACATTTGTAAGGACATTCTTTACGAGAGACATTTGTAAGGACATTCTTTACAAGAGACATTTGTAAGGACATTCTTTATAAGAGACATTTGTAAGGACATTCTTAACAAGAGACATTTGTAAGGACATTCTTTACAAGAGACATTTGTAAGGACATTCTTAACAAGAGACATTTGTAAGGACATTCTTTACGAGAGACATTTGTAAGGACATTCTTAACAAGAGACACTTGTAAGGACATTCTTTACGAGAGACATTTGTAAGGACATTCTTTACAAGAGACATTTGTAAGGACATTCTTTATAAGAGACATTTGTAAGGACATTCTTAACAAGAGACATTTGTAAGGACATTCTTTATAATAGACATTTGTAAGGACATTCTTAACAAGAGACATTTGTAAGGACATTCTTAACAAGAGACATTTGTAAGGACATTCTTAACAAGAGACATTTGTAAGGACATTCTTTACGAGAGACATTTGTAAGGACATTCTTTACGAGAGACATTTGTAAGGAGATTCTTTACAAGAGACATTTGTAAAGACATTCTTTACAAGAGACATTTGTAAGGACATTCTTTACGAGAGACATTTGTAAGGACATTCTTTATAAGAGACATTTGTAAGGACATTCTTTACAAGAGACATTTGTAAGGACATTCTTTTTACGAGAGACATTTGTAAGGACATTCTTTACGAGAGACATTTGTAAGGACATTCTTTACGAGAGACATTCTTGTCCAAGACAAGAGTTAAATTCTGCTACTCACTCTATTTCTACTTCAAACGGTTTGATGAAAGGAGAGCCTTTCATTGTCTGGACTTTAACAATATGGTCATCAAGAAGTTGCTGGACATCTTCAATGCCAGACAAAATGTGAGTACCTGTGTCTCTGTAAGGCACGGTGACAAACTTCAGCTGTACAAACAAACATGCTAGTTTAGATACTGTGATAGACGTTTACATGACAATAAAGACTATCACAAAAAAACATTGGAGAAAAAAAACCAACCAATACTGGGAGAAAACTACATTAAGAATATCCTATCTATATGGTGCAAGGCCTGCTAAAAGATCAATAATACTCATTTTATGGGGAAATTCCATGTGTGAATTTGCTAAAAATATATTTAAACAGTTTTCTGCTCTCAACACTACTTTTGATCATTGAAATGATGGAAGTGTCCCAATGACTTACTGGCACCCAAGCTTCCATCATACTCTTCAGGGCCTTTTCTAGAGAAAATTCCTTGGTGGCTGCTTCATTGACCAGCTCAAACATGTTGAGATGTTTCTTAATGTCAAGGTCCAGGAAGTGGATCAAGTTGGTGCTCTCACTGGGAAAGATCTTTTTCCTAAACAAGGTCAAGGAAAACTCAATATTATCAACAAAGTCAAGTCAGTAGCAATCAAGTCAAGTCAGTAGCAATCAAGTCAAGTCAGTAGCAATCAAGTCAAGTCAGTAGCAGTCAAGTCAAGTCAGTAGCAATCAAGTCAAGTCAGTAGCAATCAAGTCAAGTCAGTAGCAGTCAAGTCAAGTCAGTAGCAGTCAAGTCAAGTCAGTAGCAATCAAGTCAAGTCAGTAGCAATCAAGTCAATTCAGTAGCAATCAAGTCAAGTCAGTAGCAATCAAGTCAAGTCAGTAGCAATCAAGTCAAGTCAGTAGCAATCAAGTCAAGTCAGTAGCAATCAAGTCAAGTCAGTAGCAATCAAGTCAAGTCAGTAGCAATCAAGTTCATGAGGTAGGCTAAAAATCATTTTTTTTAAACTTTTAAAATTGATAAAAATTTTAATGATTAGAACTAATTGATACAACACAGCCGATGACTATCAACGGTTACCCTGATATCTCTGATATTTGCTCCCAGTGACGTGTCCTCAGACCTGGATTAAAGAGTACATTGATGAGAGGGATGTGTTGTTTGAAGGCCTCTACCCTTTCTTTGAACTGTCAAATAAAGATTTTATAAAGTGCAACAAGGTGATGAGGATTTAGATTTAATGAGATTATTTCATGTTTTTTTTTTAACGAAGTGGCTATTCGGACCCGGTCCGAGAAGTTAAAGGTTGGGATTAAACATTTTTCAAAAATATACTATTGTTCAGTTGTAAGACAAAATTTGATATCAAATGAAAGATAATTGAATGGACTAGATGTTTGTAAACTTAATTCCTCAGTTTAACTAAAATAAAATACCACAAATGACATCCGAATAGCATTGAGCATAAAGGAACCCGGGTCCAAAAATTGACGATGCTTTATTGTATTTTAGTTAAACTTAAGAAGTAAGTTTACCAACATAGAGTCCATTCAATTATCTTTCATTTGATACCTCATATTGTCTTACCAACATAGAGTCCATTCAATTATCTTTCATTTGATACCTCATATTGTCCTACAAACCCTAAAATAATTTTGAAATATTTTTTGATAAACCTAAACTCTAACTTCTCGGACCCGAGTCTGAATAGCCACAGCCTTTTTTTAAAAGCGAAACATTTATGGAGAAGATTCACACAGAGATCAGAAAACCCATTATCAGAAATATTTCTTTTAACAATCAATCTGCCAGATATAAATCTAATGATCTTTATGTACACTGCAACCAAAGAGAACCTTGACAAAGTCTGAAATAAAATGATGGATGAACTGCTTATAAGTAGTAACTACAGGCCTGAAAGCCTAAGTATGATTAGTGAGCCGTTCCAATCAAGGCAAAAACTAAAAAAAAAAGGTCTAGCTATGATTAACTCACATGTACAGCTATAGCCTCTGTTCGAGGTTTCTTGGCAAACTGTTTTTCCAGTTTGAAGATAGATCTGTATGATGCCCCCACTGAGGCATCTACATCTTCAGGAAGTACATCTACCATAGGACCATACATCCACTTCCTGGCAGATAACATGACACGCTTGATTTACACATTGTGAAAATTTCATTAGTTTAAACAGTATGCCCAGTTTATTCTTTATCTTTGTCATGCTTGTATATAATCTTCTGCAAGCAGGCCCAATTTCTGGATTGGCAGGGTGGGTGGTATTGGTGGGGTGGGTGGTATTGGTGGGGCTGGTGGTATTGGTGGGACTGGTGGTATTGGTGGGACTGGTGGTATTGGTGGGATGGTGTTATTGGTGGGGAGGGTGGTATTGGTGGGACGGGTGGTATTGGCAGGGTGGGTGGTATTTGTGGGGTGGGTGGTATTGGAGGAGTGGGTGGTATTTGTGGGGTGGGTGGTATTTGTGGGGGTGGGTGGTATTGGTGGGACGGGTGGTATTGGAGGGGTGGGTGGTATTGGCGGGGTGGGTGGTATAGGTGGGGTGGGTGGTATTGGTGGGGTGGGTGGTATTGGTGGCATGGGTGTTATTGGCGTTGGTGGGGTTGGTGGTATTGGCGGGGTGGGTGGTATAGGTGGGGTGG
Source organism: Lymnaea stagnalis (assembly GCA_964033795.1). Classification (NCBI taxonomy): domain Eukaryota; kingdom Metazoa; phylum Mollusca; class Gastropoda; family Lymnaeidae; genus Lymnaea; species Lymnaea stagnalis. The sequence goes on along the minus strand of CAXITT010000050.1, from coordinate 707,086 downwards.
GTGGTATTGGTGGGGTGGGTGGTATTGGTGGCATGGGTGTTATTGGCGTTGGTGGGGTTGGTGGTATTGGCGGGGTGGGTGGTATAGGTGGGGTGGGTGGTATTGGTGGGGTGGGTGGTATTGGTGGCATGGGTGTTATTGGCGTTGGTGGGGTTGGTGGTATTGGCGGGGTGGGTGGTATAGGTGGGGTGGGTGGTATTGGTGGGGTGGGTGGTATTGGTGGCATGGGTGTTATTGGCGTTGGTGGGGTTGGTGGTATTGGCGGGGTGGGTGGTATAGGTGGGGTGGGTGGTATTGGTGGGGTGGGTGGTATTGGTGGCATGGGTGTTATTGGCGTTGGTGGGGTTGGTGGTATTGGCGGGGTGGGTGGTATAGGTGGGGTGGGTGGTATTGGTGGGGTGGGTGGTATTGGTGGCATGGGTGTTATTGGCGTTGGTGGGGTTGGTGGTATTGGCGGGGTGGGTGGTATAGGTGGGGTGGGTGGTATTGGTGGGGTGGGTGGTATTGGTGGCATGGGTGTTATTGGCGTTGGTGGGGTTGGTGGTATTGGCGGGGTGGGTGGTATAGGTGGGGTGGGTGGTATTGGTGGGACGGCTAGTATTGGTGGGACATGTTTTACTGAAAGTTTATGGATCACAAATTTTCTCAGGTATGTATAGCATCTGAAAGCTCAGCTAACAACAACTCGAATTGGAAGTGAAAAAATCCTAGGCAGTAATGAATGAATATTGATGCTTCTCATCATGAAATGTTAAGAGCATTTCAATGTTAAGTGGTTATAAACTGCATATTTGCATTTGATTCATTTAAATTCAAGGGGCATTGAAAATCTTTTATTAGACAGGCCTCTGTTCACCTCAGCACTTTTAGTTTAAGGCTTTAAACAGTTTGTACAATTATACAATAACAAATTAAGCTGTAAATTATACAATTACAGCACATTCAAAAGGAATCAAATATTCTGAGCAAATATATAAATAAAGAGTTGTGGAATCGATCAAATCAATCAGTTGTTGATCTCATCCACTTGTATCCACAAATAGCAATTAAAAACAAACTGAGGATAACTTACGTGTGATTTTGACTGAACTGTGCACATTCTTTAAATAGACTTGCGTACGGCTTCAGTTTATTGATTGCTGCTGCTCGTAAAGGATACGATGAGACATCAAAGCCAAAAGCTTCTTCTTCTTCATTGAATTTGGCAATCTGAAATTCATAACTGTTTATAATACGTGTAACATTCTTTTTTACCAAAATTCATACGTGCAAGAGATTTTCTGTTCAAATGACAAAATCTTGCAAGCTGAAACCTACCCTCCCCGTTCCCAGCAGCACTCACCTTATCAGCAGCATTGTTCAATTTTTCTTGTAGCGCAATGGTCATGTTGTTGTAATTCTCAATCTGGTTCACGTCGGCACACAGGTCTAAGTCATCTACCTGTCTGGACAGTTCCTCCAGCTCAGTGGTAAATCTCAGTTTGTTGATCTGAGGAAAACATGTTATAAGTTAGCCATGCCACGCCATTCTGACAACAGGGAATGTGAGATGTTTATTTTGTGATATAATTCTGATGAATGTTTCCAGCGAAAGCCAAAAATTGTCATAAATGTAATTGTATTTGAAAGAGTTCAGTGAATGTTAATACAAGTGGATTGAGCTGTGCCAATCAAACTCTTGAGCTGTGCCTATCAAACTCTTGAGCTGTGCCAATCAAACTACAGCAAAAGAACAACTAACCTATCGCCTTCTTCTTATTATTATTATTACAAGTTTGTATGACCTTTAAGTCATCCTGAAGTTCTTTGAGTTTCTCCGCCATGATCAGTGCGTTCTCCTCTAGAATAGACTCCACTTTCTGGTGCCACTGGAAGGGTTCAGAGTTCAAACGTATAGTTGTTGGAGCAAAGGTACAGTAGTCTGACAAAAATACCAGTCTGAGGAGGGTTAACATTACAACATTTTGACAAATACAACAGTTGCAGTAGACTGACGACATCATAAGTTTTTGTAAGGAGAACATTATTGGCAGTAAATATTAGCTCAAGTTATAGCTGTAACAATTTTTGTTTAAATATCTCAACACCTAATGTTGGCACTACAATTAATACACTAAGCTGTTCATTGATACTCTGGGGCACACTATAAAACAGCTACCTTTTATTGCATTGAAGGAGCTCTTTATTGAACTCTGCCAGCATTTCATGTTTGACTTTTTTCATGAAGGCTTCCAGCGCCATGTACTCGTTTGTGTTGGTAGGTATGGTAAGTGCCGTATGACTCATTTCTTTGTAACGAACACAGATCCTAAAACAAAATATTAAACAGCGAAATATGACAATATGTTACCTGTCAATGTGTTTGAGTTTTTCGTCATTTTAAAAGGTTAACCGGACAGCATGTCATCCCCATCCCAAAAATAAGAAATATTTGATGCAAGTATTGTGAATGTCATTGATCTCACTGGTCATCTGTAATGGGTTAAAAGTGTTCATCCGTGGAAGATGTCACACAAAGTTCTAAAAGTTCCTCAAAGTACAATTAAAAAATAGAAATAAAGATGTTGAGAACAGAGTTATCAAACATTTTTCCTAACGATAATTCACTTCACAAATGGAGAGTCCACTGACATTTGCTGTAATGATCATAGACTGTGATTTATTTGTTCCATTAATAAGTTAATTTTTTTAATGGATATCTATGTTGGAGATAACTGGCCAAAGTGTACAACAGGAGAAGATAGTCTTACCTCTACTCTATGGTGTCAAAATATGACCATTTTAACATTTATGTAAGAGCTGTTTTTTGGGTGGGTAATGGTATGAATGGCCTCCCTTGATAGAAAGCTTTATTAAAGACTGTTACCCTTGAACAAAAAAAATCCCTAACATTTTGTCTATCTATGTTGTTTTGTTTGATTAAATGGTCAAAGGTCAAAGTTTTGTATTTGGGGTGCTTTTGAGCAATTTAATGTCATCTTTCTTGTTCTTTTAGCTTGAACTAAACATTTTTTTGTACTGAAAAATAATTAAGCCCCTATACTTAATTAAGCAGTGAAATTTGTCACATGGCTTAGAAAGGGGGTAAGGAAGGGGGGTTCCAAACCGGGGTGGGGTGGAGGGTTTCTGAAATATTGAGGGGCATCATTTCTGGCCAACTCCAGAGTTTTTGTCCTGGAAGGAAGTCTGCAAAAGTCTTGGCCCACCTTTAGGGGCACAAACCGTAAGTTATGCCTCTGATTTGTCCCTATTGTTCTCAGAAGTTTAAAGTATGTAAATTTAGTACATACCTACACTACAGTTTGCCTCTGACATACCAACACTGATATACCCCCACTGAAAACCACCACAGACATACAACCATTGACATACCACCACCATCATGCCACCGGTGGCGGACCACAACACTCAACTGCAATCAATAAATGACAACCCAACTGGTTCTGCCAACATGCCACCGGTGGCAGACCACAACGCTCAACTGCGATCCATCGACATTCAAACTGGTTCTGCAGTGAATAAATCAACACATACGCTTTGTTGGCCTCCAGGTGGTCTTCCAGCATCTGGTCCACCAAGACATCACAGATCCACTGCGTCCGTTCATGCAGTGTGTCCAGTATTCTCTCACTGTTCACTTCAAACATCCCCACAGTAGAGGACTGAACAAAACAAAAACACAGAATAATGAAGAGGTTGAATATGTTGAAAGATGTAATCAAACATTGGTTGAATATGTTGAAAGATGTAATCAAACATTGGTTGAATATGTTGAAAGATGTAGTCAAACATTGGTTGAATATGTTGAAAGATGTAATCAAACATTGGTTGAATATGTTGAAAGATGTAATCAAACATTGGTTGAATATGTTGAAAGATGTAATCAAACATTGGTTGAATATGTTGAAAGATGTAATCAAACATTGGTTGAATATGTTGAAAGATGTAATCAAACATTGGTTGAATATGTTGAAAGATGTAATCAAACATTGGTTGAATATGTTGAAAGATGTAATCAAACATTGGTTGAATATGTTGAAAGATGTAATCAAACATTGGTTGAATATGTTGAAAGATGTAATCAAACATTGGTTGAATATGTTGAAAGATGTAATCAAACATTGGTTGAATATGTTGAAAGATGTAATCAAACATTGGTTGAATATGTTGAAAGATGTAATCAAACATTGGTTGAATATGTTGAAAGATGTAATCAAACATTGGTTGAATATGTTGAAAGATGTAATCAAACATTGGTTGAATATGTTGAAAGATGTAATCAAACATTGGTTGAATATGTTGAAAGATGTAATCAAACATTGGTTGAATATGTTGAAAGATGTAATCAAACATTGGTTGAATATGTTGAAAGATGTAATCAAACATTGGTTGAATATGTTGAAAGATGTAATCAAACATTGGTTGAATATGTTGAAAGATGTAATCAAACATTGGTTGAATATGTTGAAAGATGTAATCAAACATTGGTTGAATATGTTGAAAGATGTAATCAAACATTGGTTGAATATGTTGAAAGATGTAATCAAACATTGGTTGAATATGTTGAAAGATGTAATCAAACATTGGTTGAATATGTTGAAAGATGTAATCAAACATTGGTTGAATATGTTGAAAGATGTAATCAAACATNTTGTATTTGTATTTTTTTTTTTTTTTTTTTTTTTTTTTTTTTTTTTTTTTTTTCTTTTTTTTTTTTAATTTTTTTTTGTTTTTTTTTGTCCCCCCCGGGGGGGGGGGGGGGGGACAAGTGCCCCACCTTGCCACTACCTGCGGGCCCCCATGAGAGCCATGCTATATATATACGCGTGCATTTACATAAGTGTATCGTTTATCATTTATTTATGAATCCACGGGGCAAGCTTTTAGGCCTGCACCAGGTGCATCTTTTCCTCAAAGGTATATGACACAAAGTCATTTAATGTAGTGCTCTCTTACATATGGAGTATCAAAGTTATCAGACTTACAATGGCTTAATGTAGTGCTCTCTTATCTATGGAGTATCAAAGATGTCAGCCATCAATGGTTTAATGTAGTGCTATTATATATAAGGTGTTTCAACTCAAAAATATGAGACAAGGAATGGTTTAATGTAGTGTTCTCTGATATAAAGAGCATTAAATCTATCAGACATACAATGATGTAATGCGGTGTTCTCTTATATAAAGAGCATTAAATCTATCAGACATACAATGATTTAATGTACCCGAGAAATATCACACATGACGTGGTTGGCAAGGTTTTGATAATAGTTGAATTTTTCTACAAGTTCATCAAATGGATGGGACTGACCAATAAAACTTTCGAGGTCAACTTTGGCCTGTAAAAACAAAATAAGTAATATTTAAAACATTATTTCACTTCTGAAAGGCCATCATACAGGGGACTTGTTAAAGCGGTGTCTGCTGAAGAAAAAATTTGAAAGGACATCATATGAGGGACTTGTTAAAGCCGTGTCTGCTGAAGAAGGCGTTTAGCGGAGCCTTCCTTCCTTGTAATTTTCTTCAACCCCAAAAATTTCGTATTCCACTATTTTTTTAAACCTTTTTAAAAATGAATTTAGCAAACTTTTAATTATTCATACCAAAGTGATGGCTTACTTATTTTCTATTAAAACTGTAACACAATATATATGCTTAAATTTTTCATATTGTTTAGTAACCAAAACTCTTTTATTTACATGCCGATATATACTCGTGTTGAAATTAAAGGAAAACAAATACACATTTTATTTAACCTAAGCTTAACATTAATTTTTTTTTTCCTTTGGGGACAACACTATTATTACTTAAAAAGATAGATCAGCTAGTAGTAGGCAACCTTGCTGGGCATGCAATAGAGATTCTATTTTAACTTTTTTTAAAATAATCACATTTATGTTAGGACTATTGCTTAACAGCTTCATCTGATGGCTGGCAGCATAATTTAATTTAATTTCTTTGGTCTCCATTACCTACCTTGTTGGAAATGAGAAATTCTAATTCAGAAAACACGTTAAGGAAATCCTCCAATGGCCCAAACTCTCGGTGGAGAACTGACAAAACTTGAGATTTCAGGCTTTCAATGAAATCGTCTGCTGTCACCGGTTGTAAGTATTTAGGCTCAATCTGTTGAAAGCACAATGACCAGTCTCATGCATCGGCATATAACAGTACATATCAAACACAACATAAACTTAATAAATATTGTCTTTTGGTTTCTTCTAATTAGCAAAGGCACTGAGTTTAATAGGGTCTGAAGAATAACCAAGGTTTCTACGATTCTATTTTCCAGGAACTAAACTTCCTTCCAAAAGATAGTATTTTTCTGTTTCAGCCAATACATTGGCAAGTCAATAACAAAATATTTTAAAATTTTAATTTTTCTTTTAAAATTTGAGTCATGTTAAATTATTTTTGATATCTCGATGCAATATTTTTAAGCTGTACATGCTTCAAATGATTTTACTCTAAGCCTATATTAAAGGTGTTTCCATTTTTTCTAGAATTAGAATTTTGAAATAGATTTTCATGAAATCCTGATATTAATTATGCTGAATAAATATTTAAATTCCAGTCATCGCCATATTTTTACTGAATGTGAAAATACAAAAACATATTTTAAAACAAACCGGACAAATGTACCTGTAAATCTGGGAACATGCGTCGCTCCAACCTAGGTATAGCTAGGGACGCTTTGATGATTTCATCAAACATGTTCAACAGAGTTTTTTCTATGTTGTCAAAACTTGGTTCAAAATCAATGTCCGACCCGTCATTATTGAGACAAAGGTTAACAACAAACCCACAGTGCTCCAGGACATTTGTACTGGTCTGTTCACAGGGAAAATAACATTTTTCTTCATATGAACATTTTTTAGTTCAAGCTAAAACAACAACAAAGATCACATCAATTGCTCAAAAGCACCCCAAATACAAAACTTTGACCTTTTAATAAAAAGATGTTTCTGTCATTGAAAGCTCTGTTGTTGTTATTCTTTTATGACTTAAGAAGATGTTAGTTTTATATATATAACACACACACACACACACACATACACATCACTCTATAGTATATGGTTCACCATTATTCTATTAATATTCTATTATTCCTGTATAGGAAACTATTTATACTTTTATTTTTAATTTAATATTTTTATTATATTTTCTTAAAGCCTTTAATGACTCTCAGTCAATCAAAACAAACATCTTAAACAGCTATCTTTTTTCATTAGTCATTAAATGTTACACAGTCCTCATTAAATGTTACACAGTTGTTATTAAATGTTACACAGTTGTCTCTTAACTTTTTCCCTATTCATCTAGGTGTATAATGACAAATGTGATGTAACTACACAACTTACTGGGACTGGTTGAAACATGTGCATGTAATCCTCCAAAGAATGAGCTGTCATCTGTTGGAGATGAAGCGTCATGATGGTTTTCATAGTCTGGAAGAACTTATTCACCTTATATAACTTGTCATTGGAAGAGGATGTCATTTTTTCAACAGGTGGCACAAATCTCTTATATTTATCTAGTTGAACCATATTTTGAAGCTTAACAAGCCAACTGAAGACATGTAAAAGAAACATGCATACATTATACTAGCCAACTGCAGACATGAAAAAGTATTATGCAAGAATTATACTAATCAATTCAGGTTTTTTAAAGTTAAATTTATGCATCTAAATTATTTAAGAGCTGCGGGACTGTTAATGAAAAAATTCAACCTTTTAGTCAGCCTTTCTTTAACGGAGGCTATGCTGGCTTGACAACAATCTTGAAAAGTTTCAATGTCAATAGCTTCTGTTCTCTCTTTAAACTCCTTTGTGTTTATAAAACGCAAATCTCTGAAACAGACAAAGAGGAACATGGTTATTGATACATATTCATTTTCTAATTTAAATGCATCACTTCCTTTCATCAATTGGCTCCTAAATTTAAAACTCAAATAGAAAGGTTTTTATCTTTTGTAGAAAATAAGAAAGGAAGTATAAAACATGTCTTGATAGATAATGCCTTTTAATTGTGTTTAAATATAATTTTCAAATATTATACCACAATGGGATTTCAGAAAGTTCCGCTAACTTTCAACCCTTGGAATTTAACAGTTTCTCTGGACATTGCTGCCCACCTATTATCATAAAAGGGAGGTCATCTTTGAAAACCTAAAATACAAAAAGTTAGTTGTGTGCCTCTTACACAAAATCAGAAAACCATATTTCAGTTGCTTGTCTGATACAAGGATTTACAACACACAGGTTTTTCTGAAGTTTTTCTTTGTATACAGTCAGAGCATGGTGCCATGGTTGAACAACAACATTGAGTTCCTTCATCTCAGGATTCAGATCCTTAGATTCGTCAATTTGTTTTCTGGGGTCTTTAAGTACAAAGTCCACTGTATGGAACCAAAGAAGGAAAAAACATAATTTCAAATAGAAGTAAAATCAAAAAGGTATCTTAAAAACATTTACAACACCAAATTTGCAAATCCAGTCATAAGCAGATCTATCAACTCAGCTAGGGTGGATATCATTGCTTTTTTTTTACATAAATTAAAAGGATTCTAACAAGTCCAATGACTGCTCACAATATCTCTACAGAGACGGATTTAAAAAAATGTATATACACCGATTTAAATACTCACATATTGATTTCTTTGTATTGAGGATGTAATCTTCTTTAATTTCATCACAGAGTCTTTCCAATGTTTTTGTCTGACCTTTCTACACATGATAAATAATAAGGCATACCTTAAATATTTTTAAGGAAAAGACAACAAAAATAGTTACTTGTGTGCAACAAACTCTTCTTAACATTCTAATCATTGACACAATTCTTAAATAAAAAAACAGGTTGGCTGAGAATTTCCTTATATGTTAACACAAGATTTTTATAATTCATGCTTGCCTAGTTATCTCATTGTTATTTAAACAACTCTGATATCTTTAGTATAATTGTTCATCACAAAATTCTCTAGTGATTAGGCCTATACTCTAAATTGGTCCAGATCCAGATTCTGGATTCCAGTTCTTTTCCTTTCATAAATGCTGTTCGTTGTAGATGGTACAATGCAGTTTTAGTTTTTCTTCAAAAGAAAGTCAAAGGCATTTCTATGAATAATTTGCTTCACTTAGTGAGGAAAAAAATCTTACCTTAAGGGTGGGACTGAGGCGAGAGAGTATATTGCCAATTACACTATCAGATAATGGCTGAATATCTGTCACATCAACCCCATTGTGGATATAATAAAAGTAGCGCTGTAAAATATTTTTTTAAATCATGTAATACAGGGAAATGCAGAAGATGTCATCAGCCGGGAAAAAACTTTTAAATGGGACTTTGATCTAGGTATTTTTTAACATCCTTTGATTACTTTAAATTATGGAAAGTCTTAGAAAAGGAATGTCCCTTGACAATGACATTGATCTTAAGTTCCATAAAAAGCTAGGGTGTAATTTTTATCACACTTTTCTTACTGTCTGGAATGCTGAATATCTAGATTATTTAACTTAAAATAGGCTCCTACTTCCGTCAAAATTTTGTGAATGTTTTTTTTTTTAAAAAGCTTTTTATATCTCAGAATAAGTTAGTTTGAGAATCCATTAAACTAAAATTACTAAGATGGTTTCCTAAAAATACTGTGCTGAAGTCAATAAATAACTATATTCATTTTAGTGAATAAGCCCATTATATAAAATGTCTAGTTTTAGTTTCTTTTAAAAATTTAAGTTTCTTACGAATAAATCAACTTCATTTGTTGACAACGATGGTCCTTTGTCAGGTTTCGGGATACTTGCATCCATAGACTCGATTGGTTGGATGGGGGGTCCTGACTTCCCTTGCCTTTTGATACAACACAAGATACATGTAGTAATAAATAAAAAATTTAAATGAATGAGATGACAGTAATAGACTTTCAATCCAGGGCCGTTTCTAGGTGTTAATCCTGTTTGCCGCCCTAAGCAAGAATTGAAAAATGGCTCCCCTCCCTTTAAATACCGTCACTCTCTCCCTCTGTCATCCAGGCTAGAAGAATTCATGCATTAGATAAAAAGAATTTGTATTAAAATTCAACATTAAACAATAATTTTAATTTTATTTTTTTCCCATCTTTTTTTTTTCCTCCAAATGTTTTCTGTGTTTGATTTCAAATTATAATTTTTACCACCCCTAAAATTTTGCCCCATAGTCTTGTCTAATGGTAGAAATGACCCTGTTTCAATATAAAATATCGTTTTGGTCAATTTTTGCAAAAATATCCACTATCTCTATAACCAATAATTTTCAAGATACAAAGCTCATTTGGTGTGAGTCTGTACTATATCAAATATTTAAATAAGAAAGCAATAAATTTGTATGCTAACATGAATTCTCACAAACCGCTTTTGACACGATCAGCAAGAATTTTGTCATTTGGTGCAAGCCCTATTTTATAGTGTAGATACTTTTGAAAATAAAACATGTTTTTTGTTGTGGAATAATTTTGGTTTATTTATAAATTATTGTGCATTTGGTAAATTAACTGATTCTTGGAGAACACACGTGGAAGGTAATTATAAGTAATTGTTTGTGGTTAAAATAATCAGTGATAAAGTGAATGTGATGATTTTTATTACAATAATACATACATATAATTAATTATTTTAAGGTCAAAGGTAATTGAATATTATTAATTTTCACATGTAAAGTTTCATTTTTTTCTTTGATGACTTATGTTGATAGGCAGAAGGCAGAGGCAGGACCGATTATGGTTGGGGGGGGGGGGAGATTAAAATTGACCTAAATATTGAGACGTCAATTAATCATTTATTTTAAGGATGGCCCGTAAATAAGTATTTTGAATATTATGCCTATATTAAATTAAATTTGCATTTTAGTTTTAAACATTTAACACACAATTAAACTTGCTGAAACTAAAACAGTATTTTACCGACTTTCAATTTAGAGAGGGGAAGAGCCTATCTCAAACTATAAAACTATTGTTTTGTAGTCCTTGATCTTAAAAAAGAACTTAAGAAGTAAAGAAGTACATTCTTTTTTCTATTTCCGGGAATGGGCAGATTATGCCTACTTCCTATCACGTCCCGCCCTTAAGTTAACAAAATTGATAGTTCTGTAACTGTAACGCAACTGACTTACAATTGCCTCTTCATTATCTACTTCCACAAGAAAACATGCACAATTCCACAAAGTGCGACAAAGTAAGGCAAATGTTTTCACTACTGACTTCTGATAACTTATTTAATAAATTCTTTTGTGTCAACGTTCATAATAATATTTTGGTTATTATGCCTTTCATCTTTATATTATTTCTATTCACTTTTAAAAATACCAGATCTTGAACAAGTGGTGTTTTTCATTTTTTTTTTTTTAAAACCTGTTATGTTAAAAAAAAAAAAAAAAATTATTTTACATAAAAATGTTGAGAAAAAATTTCTTAAAAAAAAAAAAAAAAAATTAACTTACATAACAATGTTGAGCAAAGATTTCCTTAAAAAAAAAAAACAAACTATTATGTTAAAAAAAATTAACTTACATAACAATGTTGAGCAAAGATTTCCTTTAAAAAAAAAAAACCTATTATGTCAACAACAAAAAATTAACTTACATAACAATGTTGAGCAAAGATTTCCTAAATGCTTCCTGTCGGCGTCTGCTTTCTTGTAATACTGCCAAACCGGCCTTGGCACTCTGACGTGAACGAAGTGGTTTCTTCTCTGGCATATCGTCGTCCTCGGTGTCTGGCGGCTCTATGAAATGTATAAATTTCAATATGTCCAAAAAATATTCAGTAGCTGAGAAATGCGCAGATCTATTTTCACATTTTAAAGTGATGTACCACAAATTTAAAATTGAGAATTCTCGTTTTGATGATAATGATTGGATACTTTTATAATTTATAGCGCTTGTGTCCACGCCATTTTAGCAGGCTCACGGCTTTCTGATGCCCTAACATCTTTTTAAATAAAAAAAAAAGTCTTTAATTGTTTCTTAAATGAGTTTTTATCATTTTCGCTTATCATTTCCCTCAAAGATTGAGGCAAATGTTTCATAATTTAGGTGCTATAGCTTCAAAAGAGAGCACTCCGTGTGAAGTTTTTCTGTTTCCATCCACACTGGGAACTCTCAATAAGGAATGCGTTGAAGAGTGCAGGTTCCTTAAGGGTACATGTTTAGAAATCACCTCTTTAAGATATATATGTGAAGAGCTTTTTATACAGCTGTACGCCAGGGACAGAATTTTGTGGTCAATGTGCTCACCCACAGTAAGCCAATGGTTTGAAGGACTTTCCACAGATATAATATGCATGGGCGTGGACTTGTGCTTGGGATAGCTCCAGTAGTTATTGGGTGTCAACACCGGCGCCAATGTAACGGTAATCTAATCTTTATTCGATTAGAGTGACTGCTACGGTAATGGCTGTACTCTTATTAAGCTGAGGACGCAACTGACCCAAGGCGCGTAGATGACAGAAACCAGCCCTGAACACAGAATTGATATGAGTGATCATGTTAAGTTTACTGTTAGTAAATTCACTACAATACGCTGAATCATGTCAGTGTCAGAAAAGAAGAAAACCATCGAAGTGCAGTTCCAGATATGCCTGCCTCATTCAAAAGTCTTGACAGAAAAAGCTTATGGTCAATCACATCAAAAGCAGCACTGAGGTCCAACAGGACCAATAGGTCAGATTATAGTTTAAAAGTAGCACTAATTCATATTCAAAAATATAAAAATAATCTAATCATAAAAATTAGATAAATAATCTAATCATACTTTTAGCTAAATAACGGCCTAAATGTAAGTGTATATTACATTAATTTTAATCGAGTTCAAAATGTAAAAAAAAAAAAAATTAAATTTGGATTTTTTTTCACGGAATTCGGGAAAATTTTTTCAATCGCGCCTAGGAAAAGTTGGCAAAGCGAGTTCGAAACACTGTCCATGAAGCGACCGATCCCCGACTCTACGTGCTATGGACGGTGGGTAAATAGTCTACAGGAACAGGACAACTTACTGAACGTGGAGTGTAGCTTGTGGGGGGGGGGCGAAGGGGCGACTGCCCCACTTGACACTTTGTGGGGTTTATTTATTTTATGTCTTACATTTGGTTATGGTCAAAGACGTTGGCTGCGGTGGTGCAGTAGTTTAATTGAAGTACTGGTAAATAGAAAAATCCAAATTGCCCATGACAACTGACGCCATTCCAAGTGTCCCTCAGAAAAATTTGACTGAAACCAATGCCTAGACGTGTTTGCATGATTAAGGTAAGACGCCAGTGTTAAGAAGCCTAATATAAATTCAAACTCTAAGTCTGAGGCAAAATTATAAAGACATTCTGATGATGGCGGAATATTAGTCGCTGTAGCTTCTGGAAAGTTTGTTGGTTTAGATTTTGGAGCCAGGAAAAAATGCTAGATGTCCCCAAAAGTGATTCTGTTTATAATCCTTGAACAAAATAAGTCCTCGATAGTCTTTCAAAGAAATGGGTAAAGTGTGAAAAAAGAAGGTGTGTGACGTCATATCTAATCAATATAAAAGTTTTTTTGTATTTGAGTGTGTGTGAAAATAAGTGGGGGTGGTGGGGTGGGGGTGGGAAGCAGGGATCTGAATGACAAGAATTATATGGGTCATCCATCACATTTTTGTCTCCTATCAATCACCAGATGATCAATTATACAACACAACGTTTCATACCATACCTGGACATGACCACAGGGATAGAGGCTGTGGCCTGTCGGGTGGTAACTGCCCTTTGCCAGATAAAAAGTAGCACGGCTGGTCTGTCATCCAGATAGGCTTGGCTCTTTTCATGGGAACAGTGGGGAGAAAGTAGACGGGATCCATCTGTGATACGTTCAGTAGTGAACACCCTTCACATTCCTTGTCATTCTGCAGTGAAGAGTTCACAGTATTCACGTTATGTAGGAAGTAGTTTTTCCATACTTGAATTACGTAATTATTTTAATATTTTAGGTAGGAAATGTTAATTTTCTCATTGGGGGATGTGGAGGTGGTTGATAGGGCCTGTAACTATTAATATAAACCCTAAATGGTGCTCGGTGGCCGAGTGGTCTAAACTGAGCCAATCTCAAGTTCGTGGTCTGGAGTTGAATCCTCACAAAAGCCTAGTCAAGCAAAAACATCACAAGCACCCCGAGCGGATGGCAACTCATCTAAGAGAAGGAAACTCTGAATTCAAACCCGAGATGGAGTCCCGTAGGCGGATAACATTGACACAATGAAATATTCCAATTACTCCTGCGACGCCACTGGTGCCAAGCTGTATCATCCACATGATGTTATCTTGGGTTATCCAACGACGTGGAGAGAGGTGATTAGCTATAGAGAACCAGCTTATAATCCTAGAAGAATAATCCCAGGCCTTGTGGATTTCGTCCTGCGAAGTCTACACAATCAGGCCCGTTCTTAGGCATACGCTGACTACGCATCCGCGTAGGGCCCCGAACGTGAGGGGCCCCCCGTGAATGCGCCCTCGATCCCCCGTTTTTTTTTTTTTAAACTGGCACTGCAGCCGTCTGTGTCACTCACTTTACCTTCCCCATCCTGAAATTTATCATTGAGTTGAATCATTCATTCTGAGTTGAATTCGGAGGCAGGGGAAGGGAAGCAGCAGGGAGGAGCTTTGGGGGTGGCAGACAGGAAATCAGGGGCTTGGCCGTGGGAATGGGAAAGAGGAAACATTGATGAAGGCAGAATGGAGGTGCCGCAGTGGTGGGTGGTGTTTTCTCCTCAGCTCGAGGGAGCTCCACCCCTGGACCACCCCCTTCAGGGGCCCCCAACCTAAGCTCCATGCTTAGGGCCCCAAACTCCTAAGAACGGCTCTGACACAATCGTCACATTGTGGCGGACTGATCCCAGCAAAACAATGGTGCACTTATACTTTATGGGGGTGCAGTGGTGGGGATAAAAGAAGCTACTGCAAATGGCACCTGCTTCATAAACGGCTCACGCAGGAATGTAGCACTAACATTCATGTTTTGTCGCCACAGTCTTCAATGCGCGCTCGACTCACATAAATACCATTAGCCATGTCAACTCACGTGACACACGAAATTCTTTAAAGACGTGGTCCAGCTGCCTAACTATTAAGAGAACGTAATATTGATCAAGTGTACTGGAAAATAAAGTTAATAATAATGTGTAAGTCTATTGTTGAAACTCAACTGAAAAAACAACAATTTTATGCGTGTATTTCATTTTAAGTTTTAATGAAAATAATTGCAACATGGTGTGTGCAGCAACGTTCACTGTACGGGCAAAAGGGGGCAAAACCCATACACGAATACACGTTCTTAAATAGAGGTGTTTCCTTGAGAATGTGTTAAATTATGTCTTTTTTTAACACCGGGTCCAGGTATTGTCAGGAAAAAAAATTGTATACCGGACTTTGCATGTCACGCATGACAGCCTTTTTTCACTCAGCACAATTAATATAAAACCATGTAGAGTTGTGGGATGGCGGTTTCGAAAAGGAAGCAATATATATATATATATATATATATATATATATATATATATGTATATATATATATATACGAAAAGAGGATAGAGGGGGGCAAAACTAACTCATGAAGGAAATGCGTTTCTTTCAAAAAATATGAGTGTGTGTGTTTTTTTTTTTTTTTTTTTTTTTTTTTTTTTGGTTGTTGTTTTTTTAAACTAACCTACCATGGGTTGAGAACCAACGTATTGAGCTATATCTTTATAGATATCCCATACCCCATACAATTAATCAAATTCATTTGCATTACAAAGACCTACCCGCATTGCTTTGGCGCGTAGATTATTCATTTTTAAAAACTTTCCCTTTGTGTTTGATCCGGAATAAATACTTGAGGCGCCATGAGCTCCAATATTCGGCACTGTCCCTCTTTTTAGTGAAATTTTGTGTTCCATTCTTTCAGACATCACGGGGCTGGTGTTTCTGAGCGCGGAAATTCAAGACGAGGCAATCTAGATCAATATTTTCTTCTTTTTTTTTTTTTCCGAGACGTCTGCTCAATGCACTATCACCGATCTCCCATTCCCGTTGTCAATATAAACAAGATGACGTCAACAGCCACTAAAAAATTATGCCAAACAGGGTTTCATAAAAACTAGACGCTCGAAAAAATATGTTTAACTCACAATGCTATTTATGCCTTTGAAATGGAAGTAAAGACTTTTTCAGCTAATTACTACCGGTGGTATCTTTATGCTTTGTCATAAATTATTAGCATATACCCCGGGCGACATTTTTAATAACGCTATGGAAGGGGTGCACATGGCGTGGGAAGAACATCTTCAGATCATCAAGTTCGGAACTTTTGGTGACATGACATCGGATACTAGCGTCTTCTTCTTTCCGCCGCTTGTACTTTTGGGCGCAGCACAGGAACCGAGTATTATTACAAACGGCACGTGGAAAGATGAATTGCGAAACCAAACAGTACGGTAACTTGATGCGTAGCTAGCTTGTCAAACCAATTGTTTTGTAGCTAGCTGGTCAAACCAACAGTACCGTCTCGGTAACTTGATGTGTAGCTAGCTGGTCAAACCAATTGTTTTGTAGCTAGCTGGTCAAACCAACAGTACCGGTTCGGTAACTTGATGTGTAGCTAGCTGGTCAAACCAACAGTATGATAACTTGATTTGTAGATAGCTGTTCAAACCAACAGTATGATAACTTGATTTGTAGATAGCTGTTCAGACCAACAGTACCGGTTCGGTAACTTGATGTGTAGCTAGCTGTTCAAACCAACAATATTGTAACTTGATGTGTAGCTAGCTGTTCAAACCATCAATATTGTAACTTGATGTGTAGCTAGCTGGTCAAACCAACAGTGTGGTAACTTGATGTGTAGCTAGCTGGTCAAACCAACAGTGTGGTAACTTGATGTGTAGCCAGCTGGTCAAGCCAAACAGTGTGGTAACTTGATGTGTAGCCAGCTGGTCAAACCAACAGTGTGGTAACTTGATGTGTAGCCAGCTGGTCAAACCAACAGTGTGGTAACTTGATGTGTAGCCAGCTGGTCAAACCAACAGTGTGGTAACTTGATGTGTAGCTAGCTGGTCAAACCAACAGTGTGGTAACTTGATGTGTAGCCAGCTGGTNGGAGGAGGGCTGATTTAGATAACACAGAGTTGGAGGAGGGCTGATTTAGATAACACAGAGTTGGAGGAGGGCTGATTTAGATAACACAGAGTTGGAGGAGGGCTGATTTAGATAACACAGAGTTGGAGGAGGGCTGATTTAGATAACACAGAGTTGGAGGAGGGCTGATTTAGATAACACAGAGTTGGAGGAGGGCTGATTTAGATAACACAGAGTTGGAGGAGGGCTGATTTAGATAACACAGAGTTGGAGGAGGGCTGATTTAGATAACACAGAGTTGGAGGAGGGCTGATTTAGATAACACAGAGTTGGAGGAGGGCTGATTTAGATAACACAGAGTTGGAGGAGGGCTGATTTAGATAACACAGAGTTGGAGGAGGGCTGATTTAGATAACACAGAGTTGGAGGAGGGCTGATTTAGATAACACAGAGTTGGAGGAGGGCTGATTTAGATAACACAGAGTTGGAGGAGGGCTGATTTAGATAACACAGAGTTGGAGGAGGGCTGATTTAGATAACACAGAGTTGGAGGAGGGCTGATTTAGATAACACAGAGTTGGAGGAGGGCTGATTTAGATAACACAGAGTTGGAGGAGGGCTGATTTAGATAACACAGAGTTGGAGGAGGGCTGATTTAGATAACACAGAGTTGGAGGAGGGCTGATTTAGATAACACAGAGTTGGAGGAGGGCTGATTTAGATAACACAGAGTTGGAGGAGGGCTGATTTAGATAACACAGAGTTGGAGGAGGGCTGATTTAGATAACACAGAGTTTTAGGAAGTCTGATTTATATAACATAGAGTTGGAGGAGGGCTGTTTCAGAAAAGACCGCGGGTTCACGGTTGCCCTTGATAGAATAACAAGATGCCAGGAAAGAAAGATCCTACGGTCAGTTATTTTGAGCTAAGAACATAATATCTGGGTGTACTGAAGGTGTCAAAAATTATGATGGCGCGGGGGGGGGGGTGTCTTGTGAACCAGTTAACATTTTATAAAGCAGTCTAGCCAGGTATTGGGGATGTGTCCTGTATATTTGAGACAAAATCAGACGGGTGCCTGGTATTCAGTGTTTGGGATATGATTCATGCCAGGAGTAGAAAGCAGGATAAAAGCTATGTTTGCAGTTATAGTGCTATTCCGTCAGCGGGAGAAATGCTGACAGGCAGTAAGAACAATTTTTGAAAGCATTTTCTTTTCTATTTTCTAAATAAAACGGCAAGTTACGGGGAGAGAACCGTACTTCTACTTTCAAAGTTTCGTGGAAACTTGAAATTTTCTTCAAAGATATGCCGATGTCTGATGTGCCAGACCTCTATTTCTGTTATGAAAATGGCTAATCTTGCCGAGACACCACTAGTCAGTGCCGAGACACCACTAGTCAGTGCCGAGACACCACTAGTCAGTGTCGAGACACCACTAGTCAGTGCCGAGACACCACTAGTCAGTGCCGAGACACCACTAGTCAGTGCCGAGACACCACTAGTCAGTGCCGAGACACCACTAGTCAGTGCCGAGACACCACTAGTCAGTGCCGAGACACCACTAGTCAGTGCCGAGACACCACTAGTCAGTGCCGAGACACCACTAGTCAGTGCCGAGACACCACTAGTCAGTGGCTGCATATTCTGAGAAAGGGTCTTCCATTGGTGCAAACAAAGTTCAAGAAAAGACAACACGAAGCTGGATTCCCTTTAATGACCTACATCAAGTAAAACAATCTAATGAGGGCATCAGTTACCAAATACCAACCGCAAATTACGAAAAATGCGATTACAATAGTCAAAGCCAGATATCTCATTTATAAAGTGCTACAGTTTTTATCCGCTTTATTTATTATCTTGATAAGTTTTTAATGCTAAAGATGGATACATGATTCTTTATGCACAAGGTAAGGAGAACAAAAGAATTGGTAAAGTTAGTAAATATCTTGCTGCTTTTATTTTAGTCATTGGGTGCGGCCTTCTGTTGGACGAGTATTGTTGTTTTACCCACAGAGTCAAGGGCAATGTTGGACAGCACTGTCCTAGGTCTGTAGGACAGCTCTGTCCTAGGTCTCTTGGACAGCATTGTTCTAGGCCTTTTGGAAAGCACTGTCCTAGGCCTGTTGGACAGCACTGTCCTAGGCCTGTTGGACAGCACTGTCCTAGGGCTGTTGGACAGCATTGCTCTAGACCTGTTGGACAGCACTATTCTAGACCTGTTGGACAGCACTGCTCTAAACCTGTTGGACAGCACTGCTCTAAAACTGTTGGACAAGACTGTTCTAGGCCTGTTGCACAGCACTGTAGAGACCGACCGAAAGTGATTTTCTGATTTCGGCCGAAGCCGAAAATAGGCCGAAAGTTTAAAATGACTTTCGGCCGAAACCGAAAAAAGGCCGAAGGTTTAAAAATGACTTTCGGCCGAAACCGAAAAAAGGCCGAATATTAAAAATGAATTTCGGCCGAAACCGAAGCCGAAACCGAAAATGTAATATTAAGTTATTTTGAAATTCGATCTCGCATACATCTGCATACATCGAAAATGATGAGGGAAAGTATAAATATTTACATTCTTTTTATAAAAAATGAGATAATCGTGAATATTAATAAATAAACATCTAAAATAGGGGTCT
>CAXITT010000050.1:672533-686166 GCA_964033795.1 Lymnaea stagnalis | reverse complement strand
AGTTTGTTTTAAAGATCGTTTAGTTTGCTCTTAAATGTCCCTTAGTTTGTTGTTAAATATCGTTTAGTTTGTTCTCAACGATCGCTTAATTTGTTCTTAAATGACGCTTAATTTGTTGTTAAATATCGCTTTCGCTGAGTATTAAATGACCAAAAACTAGAGTTACTTTCGGCCGGTGGCCGAAAGTCTAAGTCAATTTCGGCCGAAACCGAAGAAAAACCGAAAGTTAACTTTTCTCTTGCGGCCGAAACCGAAATAAAGCCGAAAGTTAACTTTTCAGTTTCGGCCGAAACCGAAACTTGGCCGAAAGTGATCAAATGGCCACTTTCGGCGCCGAAACCGAAGCCGAAGCCGAAATTCGGTCGGTCTCTACAGCACTGTTCTAAACCTGTTGGACGGCACTGCCCTAGGTCTGTTGGACAGCACTATTCTAAACCCGTTAGACAGCAATGCCCTAAACCTGTTGGACAGCACTGTTCTATGCCTGTTGGGCAGCACTGTTCTAAACCTGTTTGACAGCACTGTCCTAGGCCTGTTAGACAGCCCTGCCCTTGGTCTGTTGGACAGCAGTGTCCTAGGTCCGTTAGACAGCACTGTGATGTCTGTTGGACAGCCCTGCCCTAGGCCTGTTAGACAGCACTGTAATAAATCCATGGGTTTAACACTTCTATTTGTGTAATAAAATGTTTAACCCTACCTCTGGTGTAATACATCCAATTCATGCCATCCATATCCACTTCAATGGTGTATCAATCCAGTCATGAATGGGATCTAACTGCATTTATTATGGCCAAGTTAAGCCATGAGTTCAGATGAAAGAGAGAACAAAATAACAATGTACCCAATGTTAAGTTGTTAGATTGACTTTTTATTTGGCAGTCTATTTCTGACAATGTGCAAAAGGGCACATATAAATACAAAAACATAGTTCAACACATATACCGGTACATACAAAAACCTATTTCAACAAAGTATTATTAAATAGCGGAGCAGTGTCCAGTACAAATCAAAACATTTATAGAAAAAAATGATGAAGGATTTTTTTGTACAATTTCTTTTAAAATGGGAGGATGAGAAGTGATATGATGCAGTTACATTTCCTAGATGATTTTTACACAAGACATCCCACAACAAGATAACATCAGGTCCATGGTTTACATAGCAGGACTGGTAAGAAATCGTTCAACTTGTATTGTAATTATCATTAGATAACTTGTAAGGGGAGAAGCTTTTATCTTTCTATCCTCCCATCATCTCACTTGATTTCAAAGGGAAAAAAAGATGCTGAATAAATTCTGTTTGACTGATCATAATGACAATCATCAATTATTTATAATTGATAGAGTACTTCATTTTGTAAAAATCTCACAAACAACCTTTGTGAAATATTTTGGACCCAAAGGACAACCCTATTTGGCACCGGTGTGGAAACATTTTAGAAACATGAATAGAAAAATTTACGAATCTCTGAAAGTAAAACATCTTTAAAACAATTGGAATGTTGCAGATCTAATTTCATGGCACATTAACACATCATTTCTCAAATAATCTTATAACTACATTGGACTGAAATTTGTATAAATAAATTTTGGAATAGAGATACACTTAATCATGGTTAAAATGTAATTGCTGCTTTTGGGTGATGAGGCACTACCTTGCTATGATCACACAATAAAGATTTTACCGATCACTTTCAGAACTTATTGGTGGTGAGGCACTACCTTGCTATGATCAGAAGATAGAAATATTACCTATCATTAACTTGCAATGATCAGAAGATAGAAATATTACCTATCACTTTCAGAGGAAGATGTGAAAATTGTTATTAAAAAAACAAAAATAAATAATAACAGAGTTTTTTTTTAGAGTCAATTCTTTCATACAGTCACGTTGGGCTAAGCTTGAGTTTTATCATTATATTAAAAAGTGGTTGAATGTAAAATAAAAATGCTCTAGCATGCAATCCAAGTTTTAGCCATTCAAGCAAATATACAAAACTTTTTTTTAAAAATGGGAGAAAAATATTCTAGTGAATTATGTTACATGTGGTTTTTGAGAGTTGTAAAGTTGTAGATAGTCTAAAATTGAAGCAAACACTAACAGAGACAGTAGGATAAATTCTGTGTTGGTCTAAATGATTCAACAAACACATACTTGAAAAATTTGGTTTACAAAGCAAAGCTTCTTAAAATGTGGGGGGAAAAAAGTACCCCCAAATATGAAATAAAACATGTTAAATTTAGAGGCAAACAAATCAAATTTTAACGTTTCTCTTTGATAACATGGTGGTGCCAAACTATTCATTCACTGATATAACTACAAATGTAAGTTTTTTGGCCCACATTCAACAGCTAATTCAGTCTTGGTTTGACCATTTCAATAAATAAATGGTATTTAGTTAAATAAACCTTTTAAACAACAATTTTAAAGTCACAAAAATATATTACATTTAACAATTAAATGTGTCAAATGATTTAGAATACAGTGAAGAAAAGAAGAAGCTCCTGTGACCCCTCCCTTGAAAATATTTCAATTTCAAATAAATATATGTGCACCACTGTAACAATTAACATGGCATAAGAAAAGAACATTGACCAATATAATAAATGCAAATTACTTTCAATTTGTCCAAAAACCAGTAGATTCGTGATAATTCTGATTAAATAAAAACAAACCCTAGAACAAAGTTTTTTATATAAATCCTTTATAAAATAGGGGATTGGGGCTGAAAATTTGACAGAATGTGTTGTTATTGTTGATGTGCCTAGTTTAAGCTCAATATGTTGACAGGAAGTGGGTCAATTAGCCATCTGAACATATTGCCACACACCCAGACAGAAAGAAAGAAACACACAAACAAAAACGAATTTAATTTAAAGGATTTTTAAAAAAAGCCTACATACTCTATAACTATAAGTAAGTAACTTGAACCCCCAAATATATACATAGGTTAATCACAATATATGGAAATATATATATTTTTTTTTTTAGATCTTCAAAATTTGTCATTGATTAGTATTCATTTTTAGTTGCAAAACTAATCTGGAACATTGCCTGTCAGTGTCAGTTAGGTTATTTATTCTTATGAGAAAAGATGGGCATTAAAAAAAGAAGCAGTGCTCCCAGCTGACATCTTCCTCATATTTACCAAACGATTTCAATATTCCAATGACACTTCCGGATCACCCAGAGTAAGCAGAAAATTTCAAGGCAAATAATTGAAAGACCCATAAAAATATTAAAATGCATACAGAACAGTAATCTCAATATCCCTCTTTTGGTCAGACCGTATAAATATATAAACAGGCATTTCTATAAACATTGTCATCACAGATTTCATTCTGTCAGTGTAGTGTGAGCATTTTGTTTGGATACAAGGAGAAGCATCAACCCTATGTTAAATCCCTCTTTTCAAGAACATACAACATGTGGCCATTATTAATTTCATATAAATATTAACAAAGCACTGGAGTGGCTAGGGTCCATTAATTCTTTTTTATAAAGTTTGATTTAAAGGTTGTGCCAAGTTGTGACTATTCTGAATCTTCTCTTAGAACATCATTACGTAATAAATTATTATTAAAGAATAATTAATTTTCATTTAATTTTTAGTTTATAAACCACATTTTGCCTAGTTTAACCTATCATAAAAAATTTTTAAAAAGGCATAGTTTTAGGTCATTTTATATCAAACAACTTCTTGTTACAAGGATGCTAAACAAACATAAGATTTCTATTGATCAGCTTTGAAACCATTATTGGTTGTTAGTTTTTAAAAACCAATAATTGATATGAATTATTTTTATCATTTTGAAAGTTAATTTGTTGAAAATATTAAATACCTTACAATAATCACTACATTGATATTGAAATAGAGACTTCACATTAATGAAACTTAGTTGTTGTGTTCTGTGAAAATGGATGTGATCATTTCTATATAGTTTTAGTGCTTTTAGCAATGTCCTAGCTTTCTGATAATTGGGAAAATATAGAGTAGTGAGAGGAATAATAAATTCAGAATTTGCACCCACTCCTATTTTTTCTCTTTTTGTAGGTAGGATTTTTGTACATATATATATTATATAAATTTAATTTCTACGGATTTAAATGTTTTGATGTTGTACTGATGAAGTCATGTGCCGAAACGTCTACTCATGTTTATGTAAAATTATTAATTACATATATTGATATATTGACACAGATTGTTTGTGTCTAATAGATCAGAATCATAGAAAAATAAACTAGTAAATCTACTTATTTCAATGTGAGCTACACTCACTGCTGAGAAAAAACCTTTTTTAGTACTTTTGCCAATTCAAAGCTAGCAAATAGCAATATTTGTTGTTGTTTTTCCTTAGTGAAAGCAATTATTTAATCTGCTAAATATATTAAAATTATGGAATTACTGCAGCCAATGCCCTCTTTATTACAACATATTTACAATTTTTGCAAATCAGTTATGAAAATTCTTAAAATTTTTCTATGACAGCCAATAAAACCAATTATTTGTTTAAAATCCTATTTCTAAAACAGATGATAAGTTTGCCACCAAAAAACCCTTTAAACATACGAAATCTAAATTCAAAAAATCATTTAAACCAAGATAAATATCCCTGCAGAAAACTGAATAATGTGAATTTCTGGACAACTGGACGGTCAGGGAGTATCTCATAATTGATGATAAAGTCTAAGGAACATTTACCTTACATTCTGGCCAGAGACCATTTGGGCAAATAATTTGGTTTTAATTTTTTCCTTCTTTTTCTGAAGTACATGTTTTTATAAAGCATGAAATTTCACTGTTTTTTTTTATGTTTCCCTAATACCTATTGGGTAATGTCAGAGTAGTGCTTAGTTACTCAAACCACTTTCTTCCCTGTTCCAAATGTTGTGTACACAATCCATCCAAACACATTGACCAGTGCTGTCTGCCCAAATACAGCATTCCAACTTTTAGTGACTTCAAGGACATGGCCAGCAATGTAAACTCCAATAAATCCTTGCAAAGGGATAGACAGAAACATATTCAGATGAAATAGGTGAGGTGGTTAATGAAAGAAGATAAGACATATAAATATGTTTACTTGGAAAATGTTTTGTCTAAACTGCACACTGGACATAAAATTTCATAAGTTAATCGGAACGCTGTCGGCTAGATTCTCATCTGCTTTTAAAATTCTTGTCTTCTAATAAAAGTTTTTTTCATGCAGTTGCATTTCCCCAGTTTGAAGAAAAAAATAAAAGCTTACCTGGAATTGCACCAGCCATATTCATGAGACCTACAGAAAAGTAGTTCAAGATATACAGTAAATTACTTAAGCATAAGAAGTAAAAAAGTAATAAAAAGACAAAAATAATAAAATTGAATGCAGGTATCGATCAGGCTGCTTTCTTACTTTAATTTTTTATAATTTATAGATAATTAATGTTGCCAATAAAAATAAAAACAAATATTTAAAATGTTTTAAACAGGACTTTTGTTTCGAGTTGAAACGCACTAAAAAGTAGAATATAATTTCCTTAAAATTCTTTAGACAAAGAAAGTACGTCCAGAAGGGTTAGTAAGGCACTCTATAAAGCCAAAGGATTCCAGTTAAATGTAGATGAAACTTAATTTTTTTTTCCTTCTCATTTTTTAAAATATTTTCTGCACAGACTTTCTTTGGATAATGAATTTTTAAGAAAATTATTTTCTTCTTTTTAGTGCTATTAAACTCTTCTTTGAAAGAAAATCTTTAAAAAAAATTGTACACATTTTTTGCATTTACTGCTTTTTAGTATTAAAATTTCAATATGTAAATTATCCACAAAAGAATAAATTTTTTTTTAAAAACAATGAATGCTTACAAAAGCCTGGGTATAGTGACTTAGCTCTTTACCCAGGCATAAAACTAAAAGATAGAATTCAATGACTTCTTGTCATCCATTGATCAGAGTTTCTGCCGAAATGCGCTGCCCCAATACCTTCCCCTATCCCGAAATCCAACAGTCAGGAGCTATGGTTATTAAAAGCACAGGAGTACTTGAGTAGGGAAGCATAGGAGTACTTGAGTAGGCTGTTTTTCTTATTTCCCCATCACTCACCACCCCAACCCCTTCCCTCGAGCCAGCATACCGGAGCTGTGACTCTGTGTCATCAAATGAATCGACCAAGCGAGAGGGTCATGTGCGTCAACAACAAAATTGCGCTGGACAAACAAACAAGACGGAAGTGCGGGTAGAAAGAAAGTCTTTAAAAAATGATTTATTTGAAAATTCAAAGTTAAGTGATGACATTTTTTTTTTAAAGACCCAAATCTACTTATATGTTTATACTTATATGTTTATACTTATATGTTTATACTTATATGTTTATACTTATATGTTTATACTTATATGTTTATACTTATATGTTTATACTTATATGTTTATACTAATATGTTTGCATCAGTGAATCAAATTTACCACTGATTTCTTGAAGTTTTTTTCTTAACCCCGCTATATTCTAAAACAGTTCATTATTATAAATTATAATCAAGTAGTATGATTTTTTTCTGTTGTCCAATCCTCTTCATTTTATTCAAGAAATGGGGATGAATAGAGTATCCCCATTTGACAGTCTAGACCCGAGGTCGGCAAACTGTGGCCGTGGGTCCCATCTGGCATGCAACTTCGGTTTATCTGGCGCACGAATTAATAGTGATTTTGAAGTGACAGAAGAATAGGTTCCGAGGGCTCAAACTAAAAACAAACGGACGCTATGCACTGATAGGAAGTACTACAATGAGCCTCAGCTGAATTTCACTGTGTCAAAGAAGAAACTGTTTCAATTTAGGTTTCCCGCTGATGGGGAAAACGATGATTGTGTAATTCAAAGTTTTCTAGACGATTACGCCATTTGAAGTTTTTTAAAGTTATTGCTTTTGGGGCTCAGTTAAATTAATCTAATTTGACTTTGTTAAAAAAAACACCAACAATATCTAGGTCACTTTAACATTTCAACTGTAAAAAAGTGTGTCTTACATGTGAGACATTCACTTATATAGACAATCTTAATTTTGGTACAATCAACCCCACTTCAAGAGCCTGATAGATTTTCTAACCAACCCCTGTTTAAAAAAAAAGGGTAGCAGAGCCCTCGTCTAGACAAAAGGTTCCGTTACATAAGTTTGCGATCAAAGTCACAGATGAACACTCACCAAACACAGACCCTGCATGTTTAGGGGCAATGTCCTGAGGGTTGACAGAAATCCCACTGTGGTGAAATCCACAGCAGGCAACAGCCAAGGCCATGCAAGCCAGGCAGGCCTCATAGCTCTTCACATAGGAGATGAGGAACAAGAAGAAAGCTGTGCCAAGGAATGTCACAGTCTAAGGATAATAAAATAATGCCAAGTTTTAGCTCTGTATTACTGCATGAACAGCATTTGTGATAAATTGTCGTCAATTTCTTTCAATCACTAATAAATGAAGAACATATTTTAAACTGTTTAAACTGGCTTACTAACATAACAAAATTACTAGGAATGAAAACACAAATGTTGATTTAGAAAATACATATAGTTTAGAATTTGATGAGTTTACAAGGATACTTTAAGGACACAAGCCAGTATATTTTATAAAATTTAATGCTGTAAAAGGTACACATAAACTATTTAATACAACAAGTAATTTAAAACATTTAGAAAATATCAATAAATGAAAAGGTTACGGTTCTTGGGAGTTGAAAAATTTCCTTTACCTGCATAGTTTTTCTTACAAAAGTCACACTATAACCTGTGGAAAGATTTACAGTTTAGATAAAAACATATAATTTGAGTCTAATTTAAAATAATTAATTTTTTTTCATTCACTTTTTTCTTCACCTCCTTAAGTTTTTAAACAATTAGTTCTATACTAAATGAAACAATTTTACAGCAATAACTTACCCTTAGTAATCATGTGCTCAGCAAGCCAGTCACTGCCAATGGCACTTGGTATTTATCATATACTAACTGAAACAATTCTATTGCACTAACTTACCCTTAGCAATCATGTGATCAGCCAGCCAGCCACTGCCAATGGTACTTGGTATTGTCACCAACCAGGGAACTACATTAAAGATCCAACTCTTTTGGAATTTAAAAAAAATATACAAACAATAAAAAAGAAAATAATGCACTTTGACCACACATTTAACAAATATTTTCAAACTTTATACATTCAAGACACTATAGATTCCATTAGATTAGATTATGAAATTCACTTCTTATCTTTTCCCTGATTTATAGTTAACATTTTTTAAAAACAAAACAAAACTAATCTAGCACATACAATAACTCTACACATTTTTGCTGTTGTTAAGTTCTCATGAAACAAATCAGACTAATGTAGCACATACAATAACTCTACACATTTTTGCTGTTGTTAAGTTCTCATGAAACAAATCAGACTAATCTAGCACATTCAATAACTCTACACATTTTTGCTGTTGTTAAGTTCTCATGAAACAAATCAGACTAATGTAGCACATACAATAACTCTACACATTTTTGCTGTTGTTAAGTTCTCATGAAACAAATCAGACTAATCTAGCACATTCAATAACTCTACACATTTTTGCTGTTGTTAAGTTCTCATGAAACAAATCAGACTAATGTAGCACATACAATAACTCTACACATTTTTGCTGTTGTTAAGTTCTCATGAAACAAATCAGACTAATCTAGCACATACAATAACTCTACACATTTTTGCTGTTGTTAAGTTCTCATGAAACAAATCAGACTAATCTAGCACATTCAATAATTCTACACATTTTTGCTGTTGTTAAGGGGCCAGGCTACCAAAAAAATTTTTTGTTTTAATTAACCAACTTAGAGCAATTATTTTATTATGGTCATGTTAAGCTATGAATGGAGATATATTTTCATGCTTTAAAATAATAAAAATTTATATAGTTGCCATGGCAACGGCGGCCATCTTGAAAATAATACCCATTCGTAGAGTTCTAAAATTTTAAAAACAAACATACATATTGCTTAAAAATTGATTGATTCATGAACTTCAATTATATTTAGAGGTACTGAGCTAGTTTAATTTCCTTAAAACTTTTCAAAACATTTTTTTTTTAATTTTTAAAATTTGCCTCGGCAGAAAACGCTTAAAATTTACCATCCTAGGATATGAAAAAAATTATTTTAACAAAAGTAATTGACCAAATTGATTTTTGAATAGCTCATTACCCACAAAATAGTTAAAGGAAGATACACACCAAATTTTATTACTCTAGCTTGTATATTAGCTGAGATTTTAGAATTCTACGTTACAAAACAACAGAAAAAAACAATTTTGAGAAAAATCAATTTTAAACTTTAAAAGTGAAAAATTTTAAGTTTAATATGAAAATGAAGTTCTTTTACATAGTTTTTTTTGTTCAGCAACATGGACATGGTGGTTTCTTATATTATTGAACTGTTGAATGCACCAGGAACATGGGTTTTAACTTCTTGAACTTCATCAGGTGCTCTCGTCAAAATCACAATTTTAAACAAAAAATTTTTTTCCTCTGGAATAAAGCTAATTTGTGTTGTATTAGAATTTTTTGTTCAGCATTATAATATAACACAAGTTATCCAAAGTCCCCAATCAACCCTTTTGTCCATGATCCTTTTAACCATGCTTAGATGACAAGGTTATGTTGCTGTCACCATCACTGAAATTAAAGCATAGTTTCATGGCAGCAATGCTATGTTGAAACTTTTGTACCTATTCTGTGTACTTCTTTCATCAAAGATGTCCCTCATACCAGAGGTGAATGAGTTATTTGTCTATTAGAAATGTAATAATTGGGAAGATACTTGCTCATAAATGTTTCATGTCTTCGGCATAGCGCAGTTTTTATACTTTGCGCAGGTTATAAATTTTGCGGTGCAGCTGGATTGTTTATCGCAGATATCATAGATTGCAACTTTTCATAGTCCATGCCATTGTCCTTCAGGCCTTAGAGTCTATAATTGATAATGACTTGGTTATCCAGTTGTTGATATGAACAATCTAACCACTCACAATCTAGTCATTGTTATGTTCATAGTATTTACTATTTTGTTTTGCAATCAGCTGTAAGTTATGGCTTCTGCAATTCGTCCATTCCACTGCAGACAGAAGAAAATTGGTAAAAGCTTTGAATTATGATCATTTCGAAATCAATGTTTAGCAGTCCCTCTGTAGAATTCTTGTCACTGAAGAATTAACTTTTGCTCGGCTCGGTAGAACTAATTGGGGGCTGGAATGGAATTAAAAAATTATATAAACATTATTTAGCAAATAATATATTGAAAATGATCTCAATAAGCCTATTAGTATTATTTAGATGTTTAGGATTGCTAAACTAAATACTTATTTTATTATAATTACTATTATTAGTCAATTGAACTGATCTTATAAATAAGAAATAATATAAAACTAATTAGCTATTACTATTAATAATTGTATGCAGATAAAAAAAAAATGAATAAGGCTAAGATTAAACTATTTGAGTTAAAAGATTCTAATACGAATTATTTTCCCCATACTGCTAATGCTAATACCATGCCATAATTATAGTAGTATTACGGCATATTGCGTTGTTGTTTTAGTCCTAGCCTTAGTCTTAGCCTATGCTATTACTTTGAACTACTCGATTATTTATCAATGTTGTTTTGTTAGACAACTATAAATAAATAGGCTTAGGATTCATATAATTTAACAATTCACTTGATTGGTAAATATAAAGACTAATAGTAGAAACTTATGTAATTCTCCGCATAAGGCATAAGCTAAACATAAACTCACAAACAATCCACACGCACGATCAATCATCAAGGCAACACAGTGACAGTACTGACGTCCGAACTGAATAATTTCAACTATCACCGATTGCATGTTGCTAAATTAAGGTTATTTTTTTAGTATACTTACCTTGAATTTCTGGCTTTTACCGAATGGGTAAGGTTGTAAACGTGTATTTTAAAATCAAAATATGCTGATGCTTTCGTTTGCAAAATGTCGTTCTGTACACAGAACCATGATCCGGTAAACACGCATAAACAACGCATTTGCGCATGCGCGAGTCAACGGTATCTTGGTTACCCTCGGTTCGGACCAATGAAAATCGGTAAAATAATTATATAAATAGAAGTGAAGAAAATCCTACACACACTTCGCTTGTGGATCCGATTATTTGTAGCAATTATATTTACTGACTTCGATTCTAAAAATAAAAAAAACTGCTTGAATTTACCTTTACGTTGATATATAATAATAGCACATTATGTTATTTAAAACTAGTTTTTTGAGGTCTCAAACATGGGATATGTATGAATTTTATTTTATTTCCAAAATTAGGTCAATTTTTAGAGTGGGGAGGGGTGTTAAATATCAGTTGTTTCACAACAAATCTTTTAAAAAGTAGTATCAATTGATATGTAATCGATTCTAAGAATGTTTATCTTCGTAAAAATGAAAAAATTAAAAAATGGACAATTTTTGAAAATTTTAGATATTATCGGGCGCCTAACCCCTTAAGTTCTCATGAAACAAATCAGACTAATGTAGCACATACAATAACTCTACACATTTTTGCTGTTGTTAAGTTCTCATGAAACAAATCAGACTAATGTAGCACATACAATAACTCTACACATGTTTGCTGTTGTTAAGTTCTCATGAAACAAATCAGACTAATGTAGCGCATTCAATAATTCTACTCACTTTTGCTGTAGGAAAGTTCTCATGAAAGTACGTAGGCATCCATGACAAAAGAATGTAGAAAGCATTATTTTCACAATAATGACCTATTAGCAGTGACCTGCAGAAGAGAAATTTATCAGCTATTCACATTTCATTTAAGCAAGCCATTTAGTAAAAACTATTTAACCTTTATTGAAGCCACTAAATGGATTGAATTTTTAGCTTCATTCAAAGAGTATTTTTTTTATTATGTAACCTGTCATTTTATCCATTTTTCCCTCCTTTTGCAAACTGAAAGTGACCCCACCCACATTTCCCAAAAAAATAAAAATGGTACTAATATTTCTTTTGTTTCAAATAATTTTCTAATTTTAACACATTGACCTTACACAGAAATCTTTAACAAATATCTTACCAAAACGCACTCTTAGTAAAGAGGGTGACCCAAGGCACAGATGGTTTAACTTCTGCTTTGATCTGTTTGCTTTCTAATAACTGTGCCTCATTTAAAGAGACAATCAATAAACTCTTGGCTTGTTGGGGTATCAAAATGTATCTCATGTAAAGCATCCAAATCAGGCCAAATAAGCCTGCAAAAAAATAAAAAATACTGAGTAAAAAAAGTGTTTAATAAATAACAGTTCAGGTTTACAGAAAATAGCTAGCTATAAAAAAATGTCCTATTTTATGTGACACCAAAGATATTAAATTGATAAATTGTAAATTTTTTAAAAGTAAATTTGAAATCTATAACTATAATATAAAGTTTAAATTTTAAAAAAAATTTAAAATGATAAGCTTTAGACAGAAAACTGGCATATTGTTTAAAAAAAGAAAAAATGTTACTTAACATAACTTAAAATATCACTAATTAAAAAAAAAATTATGTTAAAATCACACTCCTTTATCGTTCACAAAAGATATATTTTATCTTAAAATAATTTTCTTGTGGTACTTTAATAATTTGTGTACAAATAAAAGCAGTAGACCAACCAATAAAGTAGAAAGGTAGAGGCCATCCATAAAACTCCATCAACAATGATCCAATACAGCCAACAAGAAGTGTTCTGAAAATAATGAAGAACAGAATAGATAATAAACTGACAAATATTAACAGTTTTAGGCCATTATGTAAGTCTGTATTAAACTATGAACTTTGGGTACTGAGATTATATTTTAACTATTTATTTTAACCAGCTTTAATTCAATCCTTTGACACTGCCTATTTAAGGATGTGTCACACGTCACAATGAACTGCTCCAAATGCTAAGCCTTGAGCAGGATAAAATTTAAACATGTATTTGAAATAGTCAACTGCAGTCAAATGGTATATTACTTTAAATTTTGCACATCCTTTTCAGCTGTCAACTTTGACTTTTTGTGCCATGTCAATATTTCATGTAAATAGTTGTCAAATTACATGGTATTTAATTTTGTATGCTCATTAAATAAATTATTTACCATAAAATCACAAGACAGGGTAATGGTAATTAAAAGTCTTTGAACATAAAAATGATAATGCACATTTACAATTTAAAGATATACTTCTCCAGTAAACACTAATACTAATAATTTTTTAATATATTTGAAAATAGAATTAAAATTGATTTTTAAGGAATTATTATTCTACAGGCAGTGGGCTAGCTAGACAATGTATTTACCCAAACATAGAACCTGATGATATAACACTGTATGTGAATGATCGTTCTTGCTCAGAAACTTTTCGTGATATAAGACTGGTCATTCCAGGGTAATGAAAGCCTAAGAAATTTAAAAAGTTGAACAATAAATCAAAAAGATGAGCAATGACTTTACAGGCTAGATGAAACAAATATTTTTGAATGTAGTTTTCATGAATCTTTCTTTAGACATGTCTTGACAGTACTGACTTTTAAAATCCTATTATTTGTGTTACTCAAAAAAAAAAAAAAAAAAAAAAAAAAAA
>CAXITT010000050.1:615500-667946 GCA_964033795.1 Lymnaea stagnalis | reverse complement strand
TGAGGACGTGTCTTTCTTAATGATGGAATACTATAGATATATATGTGAAATTACATTCATGCAAGGATTATTTATTAATATTATCAATATAAAGTGTGTTCAATAAAGTACTGTGAGTTTTAACTAGAATTGAGTATTCTTCTTTACGTGCCTGAATAATAAGTGAAAGAATGAAGAAGACTGAGTCGGCATCCTGAAGCGTTAATATAAGTAACCATACTACTGACATAACCCACAGCATAAGAAATAACATCCCACGCCATGTCAGAGTAGAAGTGTGTTACATGAAGTATAAAGAAGCTAAGAGATATTATTAAATAGCAAATGCAACTAGATTACAAAAAACATGAACAAACCTATACAAACCTAAAGTAGTTAGCAATTTTCTTTTAAAATAGAATTTTTAAAAAACATAAAGCAAAATGACAAAAAATATGAGACTACGGAAACATGAGTATTTGATGTTTTTAAACTAAAAAAGATCATTAAATCATCTGCTTTTAGAGAGTTCAGAGATATTTATCTCTTACCTTGACACACTCCCAGTGCCACTCTGGACATAACCATGATATAAAGTGATGTGTGATGACCAGTTGACATATACACCAGCTGAGGTGTCCAAAAAATTATTAGTGACCACAGGCAGGCAGCTATTGGCAGCACAATATCTCCACCTATCCTGTCACTTAGATAACCTCCTAAAAACTGGGTCATTGTGTAGCCCCAAAAGAATCCTGACAGCACACTTCCCTGGTTTAAAGGATAAAAAAAAATTATATAAACCATTAAAAGGTTTCCTTTCATACACACGGTACCTAACCCTAACTTTGGCATAAACAAAATATATTTTAAATGCTCAGAAAATAAATAAATATTTTAATTAAAGTAAAGTAAAATATTTTTATAAGTAATAAGTTCAGCTTTAATAAAATAAATGGAACATGCAATTAAAAAATATTTCAACTAAAAGCTTTAATTAAAGTCATACACAAAGCACATAAATATACATTTTAAATACTTTGTACACAAAGCACATTAATATAGATTTTACATACTTCGTACACAAAGCACATTAATATAGATTTTACATATTTCATAGCCTATCTACTATATAAAATTAAAAGAAAAAGGCAAATAAGAGAAGATAAGGGCCAGCACAAGTCTCTTATTAACATAAACTTTTTTCTCTTCCTCAAACTCCTATTAAATCTTATTACCGATTCTGTTTTATCCCATCCCATCTCCTGAGATACAGAGACAATACAAACAGGCATGATGGTTCTTGCAGCATACAATGTAGCCGTTCCGATAAAAAGACTTGTCATCCATTTGAGCTTCTCTTTTCTAGAAATTAGAGGGTGGAAATGTAAAATTAAAAACATTTCTTTACCAACTCGTACATAAGATAATTTTTATAAAATTTCTTTAAAATCATAATTTATATAGTTTCTGAAAAATAATAGTCCTTGATGGCATTAGGAAATTAACATCTTTAAAAAGCCCTTTAGCTAACATCTAAATTATGGGGCCTGTAAAATAACAGAGAAATGGAAAATTGCAATCTGGCAAGTAGGGTGAATTTAAAAAATACAAGAAAATGGAGAGATCGTTTACGCTAACGGCTATGTACCAATGGGTGCTTTAAAAATCAATAAAAATAAAAGTTAGTGCTATACAATTTAGTGTTAATTAATACTAAAACTGTCTGGACTAAATTTTATAAAGAATATGCGTAAGTTTACACGCGATAATTTGAAATTTGATTAGAAATAATATACACACCTGAGCTGCAAGATTACCGTTATACCATATTTATAATATTTTTTAACATTATAATATTTTTTAAATTTAATAATCCCAACCTCTCACTTCTGATACCCGGGTCCGAATAGCCACTTCGTAATTTAAAGGTGAAAGTGATGATAAGCTTTAAAACTTTACATGAGTTAGATTGTGTGAAATGATGTGACAAAAAAAAGCACTTGCTACTAACGACGTGGCTTTTCAGACCAAAGATAAAATTTGGTATTGAATGAAAGTCAAAATGGAACCGGACATGCATCGCCGCTATTCCGACCCGGGTTCCATTAGACTAAATGCTATTCGGATGTCATTCGCGGTAGTTTATTTTAGTTAAACTGAAGAATTAGGTTTAAAAACATATAGTCAATTAAAATATCTTTCATTCAATATAAAATTTTATCTTACAAACCCAACAATAATATTTTTAACATTTAATTAGGCACTTTGATTAAAATTTCAAAACATTTTCAAAAATATAAAAACACTCCAGCTGTATAGAGCCTGGAGAATAGATTACAAAAACACCAAGATCAACTTTCTAGCTCAAGTGGTTCAAAAGTTATGATTTTTTTAGTAGGGACCTCAAAGGCACTTTTTTACTATGGGATTTTCCTCCACATTTCGTGACCCTCAATTTGCTTTTTTTTTGAATGCCTATAACTTTATTGTAAAATGAGACAAAAATATAATATTTACAGGGAACATAGTTAAATAAGAGTACTTCTAAATAGAACCACAAAATATAAGTTAGCTTTTGTTAATATTCCGCAAAAATTAAAAATAAAATCTTGATTTTTTCCTTTTAAAACATGTACAAATATGCTGACTCGT
The DNA here is from genome assembly GCA_964033795.1 of Lymnaea stagnalis. NCBI lineage: Eukaryota > Metazoa > Mollusca > Gastropoda > Lymnaeidae > Lymnaea > Lymnaea stagnalis. Next base: position 665,312 of record CAXITT010000050.1, on the reverse strand, counting down.
CACTTATTTGAAATTAATTAATTAATTTTGTTTAACTATTTTTTTAAAAATTTCCCTAGAATCATAATAATAATAATATTCTTTAGATGTAAATTTCAAATTTTCTGTGGAATTGTTTAACATTTATAAGTATAAACTAATAATAAAGGGATTACTTGTTTCATTTAGTTAAAATTTACGATTACACTTTTTATTTTACCATTTTCTATATATGTATTTTAGTCCCATATCATATGAATGTCTGAATATGACAAAAAAATAGTATGTCATTTTTTTACAAGTTAGTAATCTTGTTTCACAAATTAACATGCATTGATAGAATCAACTTTGGTGGTTTATACAAACTAAAATAAGTTCTAGTCATTTGCTTGTGGTAAGTATAAGTTTTTATGATTGTTCTTTAATATTATTAATAATATCTTAAGTAATTCTTGGACTATTGTGGCAGAAAGTGTGTTTTTTCTTTGAGAATACAAGGATTATGTAATAATTCTCTTGTGAAATATTGTGATATGTGATTAAATATAGGATATTTCAATATGAAAGGTAAGTGACTATTTTTTTTGTTTACATTTTTGCTTAATCTATTCATTAAGAATCATAATATTCATTAAAATATTATTACAAATAACAAATAATGTGTCACACAAATAATGAGTTGGGCAGGAGCTAGGCCTATACTTAAAATACTATACTTTTCTAGGCCTGTATATATATTAAACTTTTATATTTAATATATTAATTATAATAAAAATGAGGCTAATAATAATTCAGTTTAACCCAATACCCAAGTCAATACCCTTCAATTAAAAGCATCAAAACAAGTTAAAAAAATATATTTATGTTGTTTAGATAGGTATCTGTGTTATTAAAGTGTTTGTTTTTATTTTTGAATGAGTTATTTTGGAGTAATAAGCTGGATTTCCATTGTAAATCAAGTTATTTACTTTTTTTTTTTTTATTATTAAAAATCGTTATCGATAATAGGTCATTTTGGGACACACGTGACAAAAATTTGGTAGGCATTTTTAGACCATTGAACTGGGTGCTAACCTCTTGAATTTTTGATATGTTGTAATTTATGCTGTTATCTCCCGTCGTCTTTTTATTTAAGAAAGACACCCTTTCCAGAAAAAAAATATGAATGAGTAAAATAAGCATTATTTTACCTTCAATTTTCAAAGTTAAGACCTCAAATATTTTTTAGAACAAAAGTGTCTAATCATAAAACAACATGTCTACTCAAAGTTGTGGGCGGAAATAGAATGTTCTTGCTGGGCTATAATTAGCAAAAAAATCGTAAACAACGAGGGTCTCGGTAAATTAAAAAGTGGAGGTCGCCATTTTGATAACGAAATCACGATACCCGGTTTTCGGCGATTCCCGGATCTCATCGAAGTGGCTATATTTAATAATCCTAACTTCTCACTTCTGGTAGCTGGGTCGAATAGCCACAGCCTTATACTAATCCATTTTTGTTTAAATTTTGCAGCACATTGGCTTCGGGGAGCCTTAGATTAAGTTAGCTCTTTCATAAAATTGAAAAAAAAAAAAAAAAAACATTTTCGAAAAAAAATGGACACGAGTTTGACAGTTTAGTTTGATAATAGTTTGAGTTGGCTTTAGCCTACTTTACTGTACTAATTAAGAATTAATGTTTAAATATTTAGTGCTAACTTAGTCCAGTGTTTCCCTGCTGATGCTCCTAAAATATCCCCATCACTTGTTGTTTCATTAGGTTTTATTGAAACCGTGTCCTGTTCTCTCATAGTTAACTGTAAATTAGATTCCGTCCACCTCGAACGAGATGACTGCGTGTAACTTTAACACTTTGTTGTCGTACACGACGGTGTTCTGTGTAATTGAGCAATCTACTTCCGATTTAAAGCGGTGTTTATCATTTATTAGTCAACCACTAAATTAAATTAAAAGTTACATTTTAACTGGGTGGAGAACTAAGAAAATCCAATAACGTGAATCATGAAAATCTCATTTCAAAAATAAAATATTTTAGATTTATTTGACATAATTTCTACAGTTTATCAATTTTGAGTCTTGGGATGGGGGCAGAGCACTTGCGTGGCCCCAGTGGGAACTGCAACCCCCGCGGCTGCAGGAAGTCTCGGAAAGGGACTCAAATATATGACGAAAAAAATTTGAAACCATCAACTTTGAATGCGAGGGCACAAAACCAATCAAATGGCCTCCAAAAGTCACGAGACGGTTCCAAAGTCGTAATATATGACAAAACATAACGCTAAAGTTTGATCAACTGACAACTCGAACTCAATTGGTTACCATATTTGGAGTAAAAATTAAAATAAAATATTCCTCTAAAATTTATATCTAAACGAATGTATTTTATCGCTTCTGCCTTGCAGTTACCACAGCACTGATTTTAAAAATATATATATATATAGTGGGAAAGATTGAATACTGTGTTGATAATTTATTGTACTAGAGAGTATATAGGCCCCAATGCCATATATTATTATAGTGAGTCTGTGAGGTCTCATCTGTGTCAATTTCAAACGTGTACCGTGGACGTCACTTGAAGGAGGCGCAAAATTGGCAAGCAGGAGAAAGATAAGTATTTAAAACAAAATCATTTCATTTAATTTACATGGACGAAATAAGCACTGGCCTCACACTAATACTGCTTTGTATGTGTAGAACAAGAAGAAACCGAAAGAAAAAAAAACGAAAAAACTAATTATAATGATTAAATTCATTTACCAGTTCCAATAGCGTTGGAACGGGAGGAAAAAAAGGGGGGGGGGGTATTTTTATATGGAGGGGTGGCATTTTCGGGCACCTGCGAAGTTTTTTTCCGCTAGGTAAGGGGTTCTTGCTAAATTATCTTCCCGCCCTGTGGTGCACTAACCCTTGCTACGTCACTGATCAGTTCTTGAATAAGAGTCAAATTTTCACGGCACTAGTTTTTTTTTTTTTTTAATAATAAAGATATCGTATTCATATTTAAATGTCTTTTATGTAGTCTGTATATGTTAACAGTAATGCTTTAAATATAATTTTTACAACTATACATGCGGTAGATACGTGGGAATGCAATATGAGAGAAACATTTTTGGTTTGTTAAAGTAGCCTCATGTAAACATTGGAGATCAGCCAGGTTTTGAAACAAAACAAGTCATTTTTTTTGTGTCCCGAATCTTCAGCATTGGCGTTGTTTTAGCATAAGAAGAACTATGCCCTTCTCCTACACAATTTTAACTCCTTTTATTGGGTTAGTCATAAAATACCATGATCATTAAGTAGAAGTATTAAAAAAAACAACTAAATTCAAACAATAATGTTTACCTTATATCCTATTTTGTACGATGACCCCTTTTTACCCTAAAAATCCAACTCATAAAAAGCTATTAAATACAACATAAGGGCCACGCAAATTTTGTCAATTTCGACACCCCCCCCCCTTTCCCCCATGGTCACAAATCGTCACAAAAAGTTAGACCCCCCCCCCTCAAATTTAGCGTCACAAATCTTTGCAAAAAGTTTCTGGGTCCACTACTGTCCTTTACAAACCCTTAGAAATTCCTCTTCAGTGCATATCAGACTAATGCAACTGGGTCAGAAACATTTCACTAGAACAGTGGTTCTTAACCAGAGGTAAAAGTAACCCCCCCCCCCAGCCCTGAGGTATGGAAGACCAGAAAATTGTATTCAGTGGCGTAGCTAGGTGTGTGCGATGACAACATCTCAGGGGTGACGTAGAATTGAAAAATTGAAGATTTACAGAGCACACACTCGGTTTAACCCAGTGGTCGGCAAACTCATTGGTCAAAAGAGCCCAAAATCAGCAGCGGGACCATTACAATTTTTTTAGAGCCAAATTTCTTTTCAAGAATCACGTTTTTCCGAGTCAAAACCGATTTGTGGCCGCTTGGCCGAGCAGTACTTAGGCCTCTAAAGAGCAGCATGCAGCTCGCGAGCCGTGATTTGCCGACGACTGGTCTTACCGAATTTCATTAAAGGATAACCGATGATACGTACAATTTACACCCATGTAACCAATAAAAATGTTTGTTTTATTAATAGTTTACGTATTCTGTTGCCATTAATGGATATGAGGCTTGGGTGGCGATGAAAACCCATGCTGATTATTTTAACTACGCAGCTCTGAGAAAGCTGCTCCGAGGCAACCATTTTGTCCCAGCCTAGAAAACATCTCGACCGAAGGATTCCGTGGGCGGTGGCAACCCAACACCTTTCCCCCGGAGTGGAAGCAAACCCACTCAGACCCTTAGGGAGAGTGGACTGCGAACGCTTTAAACGCAGCGTTTTCTGTCGACCGGACGTCCCCAAGGCCGGGGGGGGGGGGTTCCCGACTTGCCGCCGCACGATCTGGCGACGGGGAAACCTAGCGTCTGGCCTGTGTGGGGATGTGCCGGGGGGAGGGGGGGAATTAAGAGCTCGCACAGTTTGACGGCCCACCGACAACATTAGCAATGTATTAAAAGTTCAAGGTTGATGCGTCATTATTTAGGTTAACTTATTAGGTCAGAAACAGACCGTTTTTACCATGATTCAACGCCGAATGAAGTGTTTGGTAACTTTTTAGATATTTATCTAAATTGTGTGAAATAAAGCTATCTTTTGATAACAGTAGGCGATTCTAAATATATGTCACAGTTCTGCATTTACCTCCTAACCTTCAATTAATTTGTTTTTGTTATTTTTATACTATGGGCTTAGTTTAACAAGAAGAAATACATCGTAAAAGTGTGTGTGTGTGTGGGGGGGGTTGTTCTCTTGTTTGAACCACGAGTTTTCCGGACTAAGTGACACAAACCCTTGCTGCAACACTGATTGTATTTGCGGCTAGTTGGTGCTGCTTTCAAAATTTAAAAAAAAAGTTTTTATGCGTTTTGGTTAACAGCAGTAAATGTTTTTATGGTGAATTTTGTTGGCGCCTTGATTGTATTGGTAATTTTTTCCCTTGTTTGTGAAAAGTTGATCAAAGAAATAAAACTACGATAACTAAATTATTTAATTATTTTTAATTTTATTACAATATAATTTATACGGATTTTTTTTTAAATTTTTTTTTTGGGGGGGGGGTGGGGGATTGGGCGGGATTGTTTAAAACGGAGTGTGCCTGCAGCTCCCTGCCCTACCTAGAGCATTTACTGAGATTAACCCCCCCCCCCTTTTTTTTTTCAACTTTTTTTTCCCCGTTCCATCCCACTTCACGTGGTATCCCTATTTTTTTGACTCCCGTGTCCACATTTAGCCATAAATTCTCGCGACTGTCATTGTAACTACATCCCAATTTTCCTCCTCCTTGGCGTCCTGTAACTTGACCAGAGGCCATTTTTCGGACCTCGCATACCTGGACTGAATCTCTCAGTGATCGTAGTTCGAAAATAAAATAATTAAAATTGTTGTATAAGAGAATAATGTTTAAAAAAAGTCTGTAATTTAGGGTTATAAGCAATGTTCCCTTTAAGGGGGGACAGGTAGTCAAAATGCTAAAATTTTAAACACATGACTAAGTCAGAATATATTTTGCTAATCACATTGACATTGCAAAAGCAATAAAAACGCTTACAAAAAAAACAAAAAAAAACAAAAAAAAAAAAAAAAAAAAAAAGAAAAAAAAAAAAAAAAAAAAAAAAAAAAAAAAAAAAAAAAAACAGCAGTTTTGAGTACCGCGCAGCAAATTTCCATGTAATTGTGTGTTTGTTTTTTGTGGGCTGTAAAATTTTGCACACACAAAATTGATGCTGTAAAACTTTGCACACACCTGTAAGATTTTGCACACGAGCCAGCAAACCCTAGAGGGAACATTGGTTATAAGTGCAATTTTTTACTACAATATTCCGCTTTTCATGTGACGTCACATTGCTTTAAGCCCCCCCCCCCCTCGTCACACATCGTCATAACGCTCAAAAAGGCTGATCCCCCCCCCCGGCCCCCCCCCCCCCCGATGCGTGACGTTATTTATGGATGGTCTTAATTTAAAAAAATAATATTTGTATATTCTTTTACGAGTCCTTATTTCTTGTTTGTTCGCTTGGATCATATCTGGCATTTGACTTGCCTAAGTGGCTTGCTTTTCTCCCCTTTTTAAATTTATATTTAAAAAGAAGTGAGAAGCAATATGTGACTATCAAATTTAAACGATATGAATACGCCTAGCATGATATAATTATTGTATTACTGATATATAAAATAAAAATATATATTTGATTGTCATGATAAACACAATTTTCTATGTACCAAATCTGCAACAATGTTCCCTTTTTCAGCCTTAAACTATAAATGGTGGTGGTGATATAAAACAGTAGAATTAGCTGTCAGCGATACAGCGACGCGTGAAGAAAGAAGATTTGCTCATTGAAAAATATTTAGAATCTAGTATTATTGTCACAATTCATTTTCTTTTAAAATGTGGGAATCAAAGGTCTGATTTCGTTTTCATAATTAAATTTGCATACCAAACTAATTAACTAAAATAAAGTCATTGGGAGTAATCGAGTCTTTCCCCGGGCCCTATACCCCAGATACTTCTGTCTATGCATCCGGCTATGTTGGAAGTACTGACTCCGCCATTGAGGCTGGATAAAATTGAAGCTCAAAATGTATTAAAACTAAGCCAGTCTTAAAAAGGAGGCATTCTGCGTTCGTTCTCAAAGAGGTAAGACCATTCTCATAGGCTATATTCAAATATAAAACTATGACAACTTCACTTTATAGATACACATATACAAAAATTTCATGGTAGGCCTATAAAAATCTATTTTTAGTTTTTTATTAACAAAAACATCGACGACTGCTACTGCCAGACTGGACCATCCAAGTCATAACTTCGTCATAAGCTCAACATTCTACGCACTGTGTTCGTAAGGGACTATACAAATTTAAATGATTGTATATATAAGATCTGATCCGAGAATAAAGCCATTACTTTTGCTATTAAAAATTATGTAGGCTAGACTAGGAGGCTGTTTAAGTTAAGTCACTGTAAGTTGTGACTGTAACTGTAAGTGTAAGTCTGTAAGTGTAAGTTAGTAACTGTAAGTAAGAATCTTAGTGGTTCTTAGTAATCTTAGTGAGCTTAGTTAGAGTTAGAGACGTAGACCTAGTGAAGTTAGTGTTAAGTTAGTACTTGAGTTAGTCCTACTTAGACTTAGTTTGTTTTTTTTTTTTTAAATTTAAGGATTGGACAAAAATTATGCATTGTCAGTGTGACTCGAGCTTTTAGTTTTAGTCAAATTCATTTCAAATCTACTTCTAGTGAATGCTTCTCAGGACTTCTGAATTGTCAATTGGAGAATAACTAAGACTAAAAAGTAATTACCAGTGAGGATGAGTGACTGGGACTGAAACAAAACATATTATATTATTATTATGCCTAATAACGTTTATTGTAGGCCTATAGTCCTATAACTATAGTGTTTTGCCTTACTTAATAAATATGCTATTTTATAGCCTATTTTACAGCTTAAGCGTAAGCTAATGAAATTACATTGATTTTAGATTTTAGAATTAGGTGACATCTTGCTTGAGACACTCATCAGTGTGTATGTATTTATTTATTAGGTTCCTATTCATTACAACATTATAGGAGGCCTGTAGAATCTCCTAGGCCTAGGGCAGCCTAAGCTTAATCTTAATGTGTCTTAGCTTACTATTCGCTCTATTCGTATAGGCATAGGCTAAATAATAAAAAGTACTAAGTTAACAAAGGGCCATCCATAAATGGCATCACACTATCATTCTATCATCCTATGTGAGCAGATTTTGGCCCTCCCTCCCCACAAAATCACATTATTGATCATCACAAATTGGTCACACAATTCAGTGTGCAGAATACCTTCTTAACATATGCATAACATATTCACATTTGTGTGTGTGTGTGTGTGGGGGGACACACCCCCAGCCCCTTTTTTGTGTTTTGTTTTGACGAGTGACAAGGATGGATTTAGACTATAAATTAGTAGCTAGTAGACTAACATTAGTTAATCTCACACTCTGTGATCAGTTGGGAGTGTGGATTAATTTTTAAATGTTTAAGAAGCGATTGACTAAAATTAATAAACGGAAAGAGAGTTAGCTTAGATAAGGGATAAACCTTATTAAAATTGTAAATAAGTTATAAAAAATAATCTTTGACAACTGACTCTTGTACACTTTCATTCAGTTGACTCAGGCCCAGGCTAAGGCATATCTTGGACTTGCACCACCTTGGGTTCAGTTCAAGGAGACAGAAGTAAGTGAAAGATTTTTACAAAACAATATGTCATTATGAATGATTATGACTGGCCACTATACATAAATTGTGACGTAGCTTCAGTTTACAAAAATAAAATTAGGAATTTGAATGAATGCATTGCCTTATTATTTTCTTTGACTTTCAACGGAGTCAAAATAAAAAAGAGAGGAAAAAAAATCTTGGAAATGAAATATAATTAGGTCTTGATGCAAATCATTAATCATTAAAAACTACAAGTTTCCTTTAAGTATTATATTAATACTTATATCAAAAGAAGTTGAATATTGATAAAAAGAAGAAATTTAAACAGAGGGAAATTTTTTGGGTAAATCAGGAAATACATGTTAAGCTTTATATATGTATATAAGGTTTTGGAATCATTGTTACACCCTTAGTGCTTGTTAGTCAAATATTTTGTATTGTTGGCTAATAAGATGAATATGAGTTTAATTAAATCAATTTTAACTTGAAATTAACGTTTTCCCAGAAAGCTAAAAATGCCTGTAACGAGGAACCAGTTGAATGCAGTTAATGCAGTAAAGCCCAGCAGTGGTAGCCCAGAAGATAGTGGGTCCAAAGAAAGCTCAGAGAGAGATGAGACCACTAGTGAAGCTGAACCACATAGACGAGAGTCACCTGACAATTGCTCTATCTGTCTTGGACCATTTAACAACAAGTCATTTACTAGTAGCTGTGCTCACTCGTTCTGTTTTGTATGTTTAAAGCAGTGGTCAAAGGTTAAAGCAGAGTGTCCTTTATGCAAGCAACCATTTACCAGCATCTTTCATAACATACGATCTGATCAGAGTTATGACATTTATGAGCTTCCACCAGTAAACCCTCCACATCCAAGTGACTATAGTTTTTACAACTATTTCCCGAGGAGTCTGTTCACGACACCGACTCATCATTACATTAGTTTAACCAGACCTGGGTTGGATGCTGATCTAACACTCAGTAACTTTAGCAGGTTCCAGTTTCGTCATCGTCGTTATGATAGATATCTTCAACCGCAGCATCCTGTTCACGGAGAGCATCAATATTCTTACACAAGCTCCTCTTTTAATGCAGCAAATCATGTATCTGCTGTTTCTTGGGCCAGGGGTCCAGAGGACTTCCGTCGGGAAGTGTACAGGCATAATCTTGGCCCACCATTTCTCATACTTGGTACAGAGAACAGCACTTATCGTCTAACTCCAGCTATGGTTGCAGCCAGTTCCCACAGGTTGCAACGTATAATGCCTTGGCTGACAAGGGAGCTCAAAGTTCTTCTCAAAAGCCATCAGAATGTTAGACTTGCCATTAGTATTATTCAACCTTTGCTTACTCAGGTGACTATTGACAGTACTCATTTTAGTGAGAAGGTATCACCATTACTTGGTAGGAAGTCTCGACATTTTATTCAAGAATTTGTGGCCTTCACAAATAGTGCATTGACAATGCAAGCTTTTGATAGAAAAGCAATGTATCACCGTCGAGATACTACCGCAGCTTTTACTGAAAATACATCCTCGAGCAGCAGCGGAGATGATGATGATGTGGTTGAAATCACAGATGTCAGCTCCGACACGGAAATTACTGGTAGAACTTCTCCAGTTGCAGGTAGTTCAGGGTTTCTTAGGACAGGCTGGGACTCTCCAACACCAGGGCCATCCTGGGGAAGTCTGGAAATGTCCAATGTTAGGTCACTACAAGACATAGTCTCTGTCAGCTCAGAAAGCGACGATCCGGTTTTTAGGCCAGATTTGAACGATTCTGATTCAAGCTCCAAAGCTGGAAGTGACATTGTGTTTTTAAAATATGACAAACCTTGGACCGAAAGATCACCTATACAATTGTCTTCAGATTCTGAACATGGAGGGAGAAATAAAAGGAAAAGAAAGTCCAAACATAAAAAGAAAAAAAGAGATCACATAGATACCATTTCAAAAGTTGTTGAAAAAGAACTGAAGTCACCTACCAGGTCAAAATCGGGAGATAAATCCATTCAACAAAAAACCAGCTCAGTGGATGATCCCCAACCTGAGACAAGTAGGGTCTCTGGTAAGAAAAGGGGACTCTCTGTCTCATCAGAAAAGCAGAGAAAGAAGAAAAAGAAAAAGTCCAGGGAGAGAGAAAGAGAGCTTGTTGATCGTCTGTTTGCCGAGGCCATGAGTCAGCAGATTGGGACCACAACCCTACCTGAAAATTTTGATTTGACTGATGGGCCAAGCTCAAGCAAAGCCAAAGATGTGCTGCAAGAGAAATCCGGTAGATCGGAAAAGGGGAAACACAAGCATAAGAAAAAAGACAAGAATCATAGCAGAGATTCTCAAAGTCCATCTATTCTACATGCATATAAAAAGCACCATTCGGGTCACAAGAAGTCATCAGAAGCAATAGGCAGAATCGCCTCATCTGAAGGCGAAAGAAGAAAACACAAATCCAAATATAACTTAAGAGGCGATGCAGCTTCTGACCTTTCAGGTGAAGGTGAGTCTTCTGCTTGGGAGTCCCAGCCTAGCAGAAGTCAGCCTATTCCACCTCAAAGTATAAGTCACTCAATGACCAGTTCTTTCCAACCCAATTACATTGCAATGCCAGACACACTTCAGCACATCCCTCTCAATTTATGGGTGAGTACGTGGCCAGCAATGCCCAGTACACATCCATTCCCTGCTCCCCCTCCACCACCAGCCACATTCTTACCCACTTCACGACCTCTCTCTACCGGCTTAGCCCCCTCAGCCGTGGACTCCCATACAGTTTTAAGTGAATCTTCCAGTAACACTGACTCGGATGACACAGAAGATTATGACAATACCAACCCTGTACCAACCAATACAAGAACAAAACAGTGGCTTGAGGCAAATTTTCCAGAGCAGGGCAAGTCACCATCTAGCTCAAAGACACATACAGGAGGTAGTAATATGTTGAGTTGGGATGTTGATACAGCTTCTTATGCAAGAAAATCTCAGGAACCCACTCTAGCTATGACTAGAAACAGTGACCACCTGGACAACATTGTATCCATTCCCAGTGATGATGAAGATGTTGTTGTCTGTAGCAGTGTCAGCAGCACCAAGTCTGATTCTGATGAGGTTAAAGTCATTGAAGTTGGTGACTTACATGTTTCTCATAATTGTGTTTTTGACATGGATCCACTAGGATCATCAGGTAGTCTGTGCTTTCCATCCTCCAATAGCCAAGGGAGGGAGGGTCAGAGCACCAGCTCATTTGACCAGTCACTGTTTTCCGAGGTTAAAAGCCATGATCCATTATTGTCATTTACAAGTCAACTTCCCCCTTTACAGTCTGAGATTACCTTCAATGAAGAAAAAGATGTGCTCACAGACACAAATCCAGTAAGTAACGACATTGTTCAGCCACCCCTGCCCAGATCAGATCAAGTTGCTCAGGAAGTTAACCCTCAAAATAAAAGATCTATTTTTCCAGATTTGCCAAGAATCAACTCCACCCATCCCACTGACGTATCTAATGTATACCTCAATGCAAACACTAGCAGTCTGTCACAAGAAACCACACCAACTGTCACTTTATCTAATCCACCTGACTCTATATTTAGCGTGAAGACATCCCTGCAGTTACCTGCTGCCCCCATTGGTCCATTGCTGTCATCAAATTTAACATACCTCCCCTGTCCATCAACTTCATTGTCTTCCATACTCAGTCACCCTTTACCCTATGGAATAAGCCAGCCGCAACAGCAAGATGGATTGCCCATGCATCTGACTTTGCATACAGTCCCGTCCTTGCTTTCCCCATCCCCTGCCATTTTCCCTAGAGTGTTTCAGCCCTATTCACAGTCCCTCACGGGTTTATCTCCAACACCAAGCACCTCAACTACATGTGTCAACGGCAGGACCCCATATTTTTCTTGTGCTTCTCTAATGGATGTGAGCAAAGGAAAACCTTTACACAGCTTTGGTGTTGATGGCCTTTTAAATAATGTTCATGACGTTGGAAACAAAAGCCCATCATTAATGGAGAACTCTGCCACCAGTGGGTCAGACAACCATCAAATGGACCAAACTGCAGTACAGTGTGAAAACACAAATGTTGAGCCCCAAACTTCAGAAAGTGAAAACTTTGAAAATACAGTAAGCGGTAATGTAGTGACTGGATTGGTCGAAGAATCACCACAAGCCACCAATGTGTTTGAGCCCTACTGTAGTCTGGAAGACTTGCCATCTAATACTAGTTAAATGACTTTGTGAATCAGCCAGTCTTCTGTTAAATGTTTCAAGCTGAATGCTGAGAAGGCTTCCTTAGGGACATTCCACATTCATGTTTTTCGTTATTGTTTGTAAGTACTCTTATTAACAGCCTTCAGCTTCAGTGACCACTATTGTCTAAATGACACACAAAACACCTGACTTATTTCTGTGGAGAACGTGACAACGTGGAGTAGTGGTAAAAACTAGAACTTGTTTAAAGAGTTCATTAGTATTTAGGACAGCACATGACACATCTATCAAAGCAGATTACTATATTTGCTTAAACATATATTGTGTTTCCTGGAGATGAAAGACTGGATTTCTCGAGTGAAACATATTCCATTTAATTTTAATATCACTCATTAATGCAGTGAATATAAGTACAAGATAGTCTAAATTATTCCCCCCCCCCCCCCTCCCCCAACCACACACATTTATAATCCACCCTTTTGAAAAATAAATTTTAATAATAATTTGATATAATGCAGATATTGTCTTTAAAAAAAGAGGGGGGTGGGGAACCATCCCTGGCCAAAATATTGGTGGAACTTAAAATCAAGTCAATCATATTGTGACTGTGCACATCCTTCTTTCTGCTATTAGCAGTTCTTTTGAATTGAATCTTTGTATACCGGTAATAGTTTTAATAGTAATAGCTGATGAAACAACTGTGTATCATCTCAGCTTTGCTCTTTAATCAGCTGAACATCTTATGTATTGAGCATGTCTGATTGTAAATAATCTTTGGGAAAATATTCCCACTCTGCTGGACTGGTCTTGTAATCTAGCTGCACGATTAAGGGCATTTAAAAATAATAATTTTTAGGCTAAATTTCTTTGATCAACTACATTAGTACCATAAGCTAAAAATTCTCAATATTCTTTACACAAAAAACACTCACGTACTTGAAATGATGAAAGACTATGACGGAAAGTAAACTCAGTTTAGGTAAATTTTTCCAGCAATGTATTAAAATCAGTTTAAAAATTTGTCTTGTTAGTTCATATATTATATTTTTTTAATCCAAGGCATTTCTGCATGAAATTGAATTTTTACTTGACATACCGGTATAAAAATAATGAAACTTGTGTCACACATATATTAAAATATTTGGATATAAAAGTGCTAATAAAATTAATAATCTTTTTTTTACGATTTAAAACATGTTTGCATTTTAATGCATAAGTCTGCAAATTAGTCATCTTGTGATTTAGATTTAATTCTTCATATCTAATTGTCTATGCCCACAAGGCTGAGAGCTGAAATCTTTGGTGGGTGGCGTAAATATTAAAGTTAATTCGCCATTGTTTTCAATATATTGCTATGAAGACTGGAAATAAAAATAAACTTGCCAGTGGCAGCTATCACTCAACTAAGTTGGATAGTGGCAGCTTTTCAAACTTTGGATGCTTGGCACATTTTCCCCACTATCAATGCTTTCGCTCAATGAAATACATAGGCTAAAAGTAATAGTAATCTTTGATGAACAAGGCCAACATTCCACGCAATGTGTGACAATTATTTCATCTATTTGGTTTATGCAATATCCTTTAATGAACATGTATTTAAAACTTTTAAAAATATTCAGCTGAACCCTTTATAAATATACTTTTTGTGTGTGCCTGTGTGAAAACTGAAAATCAGGCCATTATGTCAGTATTGATCAGGTCAAAATGGTTGGCCTAAATGTACCACTGTATCTAGAAGACTCTAGTAGTTTCAGATTACTTCTTTAATTTAAAATTAAGCTGTGACTTTTCTAAAAGTTGGTGATGATAAATAAAAGAGTATACCCAGCAGCAGTCAGGGCAGCTAACAGTTTCCAGGAGTGCAGTCCCTTTTTGTCCATGATGTTCTCATTGAGCAGCTCATTGCTACTTTCCACATTTGTTTACATTGTGTGTGTGGTTTAGTTAGGACTGCTGTTTCATTTCTATACCATGAATATAAGAAAATTATAGCACTTGTCTTTTTAAATTTTTGGTGAAAAATATTCTTTCAGAATGTTTGGAAATATAAAATTAATTTTGTTTTTTCTGAATCATAATATTATAGAGAACCACTTTAATGAGAAATTCAGATAAAACAAATATTTTATGGTGCTTTGTGGTTTTTTTTATATTTTGAAGTTGATATTCTGTAAGTTTTAATACTTTTAAAATAATCTTTACTGAACTAACACAATAGCAATTTAAATACTTTTTTGGTTTAACTTTTTTTCTAATGAGGCAAAATGTGTGATAATACATTTTTAGGTATCACATTTCCAAAGTTTTCAAAATACTTTGTGCATTGTTTTACTGATTGTATGTGATCATTTTATTAGTATTAGTCATTATATGATTTGATATCAAATTTACAATACCATTTTTTAAAAAACTAAGCAATGTTCCTATAAAGTTGATAATATAAGACTTTCTGCATGTGCAAGGCGGGATATTTGTAGGATAATAAATGCAGGACTGCATGCAAGCTGTGTGGAAGGAAATAGTAGAACAAGGTACGTGGAAGGAAATAGAACAAGGTGTGTGGAAGCTTGAATAGAAAGACAAGGCTACAAAAGAAAAACGTTTCGGCGAAGAGCCGTCCTCAGCAGACATGGCAAAGGAAAAAACGACAAGAAATAGAAATAGTTTGAACTAGTTTCTATTAACAAATATAAAATATAAGAAATGAAAATTTTGCGAATAGGGCTGTCTGTTGGAATAATTGGATACCGGTAGCACAAGGAAGAATGATGGATTTTTGTTCAGATTGCCTTGCACTTATTGTTTTTACTTTTAAAAGTCTTTGAGTTTTTGTTGTTCCCTAAATTTTGTTTTTTAGCAAAACGTTTGTTGAATCATTGTCTGGTCAGAACAACTGTTAGGTTCTTGAGTGTATCATGTGGTCTGAACAACTGGGACTAATCCCAAAAATAAAAATATGTTATTATAATAGAACCTTAAAAATAAGAAGTATTTTCCTATGGACTCATACTCTCCATTATTTTGAGGGAGAATAACTAATGTAACTTTACAATGCCACCAACATTTTTTTTTAATGCCTACTTTTTTTTTTTTTTTTTTATTTCTGACTACCAGCACTGTCAAACTGTAATAGAAAAGTCAATACTATATTTGAATCCATCCATACTCATCATTTTTTTCTTTGATATGCCACCAACATTTTTTTTTAATGCCTACTTTTTTTTTTTTATTTCTGACTACCAGCACTGTCAAACTGTAATAGAAAAGTCAATACTATATTTGAATCCATCCATACTCATCATTTTTTTCTTTGAGAGGCTGAGAGGGGCTGTGACGTCAGAGTTAGATTCTTAACACATTTTCAAACTGAATTTAACCTTAGTTAAATGAAGAACATTTGGTTATATACTCTTGACCTGATTAAATCTCATCTGTATAATTAAATATATTTTTTTATTAACAATGACCTGAGTATTAGACTTTCCATACACTTATTCCTGTATATGATGAGTGGATCTTTTTTTTTGTTTTGTAGATCATATTTAGGGTTGCACTGACTGATATCAGCTGTTGTTAACCATTTAATTTGCTGACACAACAATAATGTTATGAGCACATGTACCTAACAGCACAGATTTTCTTTGGACACTTTCAAAAGGAAGAGCTGATGTCACTTTCTTTAAAAAAGAAAAGAAAGCTCTTTCCTCTTATATCAATAGTTAAAAGAAAAAATGATTTTATATTAACCCTTCTATAATTCTAGTTGCAAGGAAAAATGTGACTGCATCACAATTCAGTCAAACATAAAAATACCTATAAGGTTTCACTTTTCTTGATGGTGATCAGAGGCTAACTTTTTGCGGATCAGAGGGGCATAACCGCTGTTTCTTCAGCCAGTTAAAATTATTTAGATTTACTCCGCTTACCCAAACAGTTCTTTAATGTAATTAAATATAGAACACGCTAAATAGTCCAATCAATTGCTTTTCATTCATTGACCGGTAATTTATTATCGGTGCAACCCTAAATAATAGCTATTCTGTTACATATATGTCCATCAGTTAACTTGCTGCGTGTACATGTGATATGTATACATTTTTTTTTTGCATTGCATCAAATAATTAGAGTGTCATTTCACCTGTAGCAGATTCTTACAAAATGAAGTGTAAATGGAAAGATGAATGTAAGATGTGTTCTGTGCACATGTATGGCTATTAATAGGCTGCATCTGGAGTTGAATCTTATTTTTATGTCTGTATTGTAATGGAATGGTTTTCATTGTGCAGTGGGAGGTTCCCTTGTTCCATACTCTATGTTGATTTAAATAATGAAACTATTAAAATGCAACTTCCAAAGGGACAAGTTATGAGATTTTTTTGTTTGGTGTCTTTTAAATGACTATGTTTCCAGGACACACATGATCAATGTAACTTTATATTTCATTGTGATTAAAGCATGTTTTTTTTAAAAAAATAAAATACAAGTACAAGTTAATTTTTGTGTGTTTTGAGTTATTGATTTATGACTGGTGATGGCACACTTAATTAATTAAACCTAAAAGCTAATTTTTTTGTATAAATTCTTTAATAAAATGCAATATTCGGCAATATGGGGCGGGAATGAAAATTTGACAAAGTAGCACACTTTTTAAGAATGCCAATTAGTGCTCTCTACCCAACCCCGCTCATTACCGCACATTTTTTTCAAGCCCCTGAATTATCTTAATATTCTAATGACCCACCTGCCCCATCTATTTCAGAAAAAATAAAATAGTATGCACCAAATGCACTTGCGATTTTTTAAAAAGAATTTAATTTAGGGCACTTATTGAGAATTTCATTTCATCTTCCACGGATATTTGGGGGTTGAGGCTAAAAATTTGTTTTAATGTGTTGTCATCAGCGACAAGTCTATGTGTCAAGTTTCAGCTCAATAGCTTGACGGGAAGTGGTTCAATTAGCCATCCATATATTTTTCCCCCCAGCAAGTCGGCCACCCAGAAACAAAAGCGAAGTTAATATAAAGGATTCTAAACAAAGAATTGTGTAGAGAAGACCTAAAAATACAATGAATTAGAAATACAGTTTTGGTATCACAATTTTTTAATTCATTTATAGATATTTGAAATATTTTCCAGTCACAGGCATAAAATTTCTAATGTTAGCTCTAAATAATCTTTTCAAAGCATTAGTAATAGTAGTTAGAAAGTAATTTAAGGGACCTTGTACTTGTACCTTTAAAAGAATTCTCTTTTTAAAGATGCATCAATTTTTATAAGTATAAGGCAATCTTAAAAAGTTTCTGTGGTCTGTTAACGTCCAAGGGATTATTTTATTATAAGTACAGACACTTCATTAAAATAAAAAGTAACTAACTCACTTGTTAATATAATTTGTGAAAAGAAGGCAGAAGAATTTCACATCAAATTTTAGTTTGTTACTTGAGCCAATAGCTGCCTGCAGATTCCTATTTTCTGATAACCTGTCATTACATTATGTCATTGGTCAATGTAAATGTGATGAAGTCATTAAGGAGCAATTTTCATTTCTAAAATCATTTGAGGTTTGGTTTCAACAGGCAGACAACTTCACAGCATAAGATACATATTAAAATAATAGAGCTCTTTTAAAATCTAGTGCTACTGAATAGAAGCAAAATATGTTGACTTACTATTAGATTGAACAATTGTTCTTAAAAGTTATTAGGGTACATTTGGCTGATGGAATTCAACTCAGGCATAAAGTGTATAAGCCACCACAAAACTGAACTGGATTAGGTCACCGTCCACTTGGCAATGATTACATATAACAAGCCTTTGGCTGAGTGGATCAAATACCAAATTAGGAGGGTTTTAAGTAATCAAATACCGGTACCTTAAAAAGAGTGCCCTTTGCTAGAAATTTTAAAAAATTTCATCATCCAAGGTAAATGGACTTTCAGTTGAAAATTACGTACTGGTACCTGTAAAATAATGCACGTTTTTAAAATGTTTTTTCTTTCTTAAGAAAGGAAAATATTTTAAAATATTCACTGAGCTTTTTTTATCCATTAAAAAAAGAAGGAAAGATCTTATCAGACATGAATCTGTTGAGGGAAGTTAGAATGTAATAATTGTTGTTATTGTTACATAGTCTTAAACTACAATCTGTAACATCTAAACTTCAATGTCAGGACTATGTTTATCAGAGAAAAGAAATTTTAAGTGAGAATAAGATGCAGTATTTCTTTTTCCCACCGTAGATATTAAAAATATTAAATTGTACCATTGTTTATTTAATAATTATAAAATGATAAATTGATTAAATGACAAAGAATAATGTAATATAAGTAACTATACAAAGTTTGACAATAATTCTTTAAATATGTTTGGTTGATATTTGCACATATGCCTTGCTATTCACATGCAACTTATATCCACATACTAACTTGTGCAGGAAGAGTTTCACAATGACGATGAGTAATGTTTTTACACTATATACATTTATCTTGTATTTATCATATATATTAGGGATAGAAAGAAGGATTAATGAGATCGGGTAATGAGTTCAGTTGCTATTGCTTTGTTTAGGGTTAAAACAAATATATACTTAAAATTTAAAAGAAATAAACCTCAAACCATAAACTGCTTGGGAATATTCATGAAACATGAAGTCAGTTGTCAAATCAGTCGTTTGGTACTTGGTATAGCTGTAACTTATGACCAACTTTGGCCTGATTAGTAAACTAGATCATCCATTTTAAATCAGTCTTTAGGTACTCAGTATAGCTACAATGCCTTTGGCTAACTATATTTTAAAAAAATGGAAATTCGTGTTATTTATTCATTTCAACATCGTTATTGAAAAGTGCCTTTCTTTTATTAAAAATAATAACATCTCTAATTCTAACGATGATTTTTTCTTCAAATTTTACAGCCTTTTTACCCACAATGACGAGAATAAATTAGTTTGCTTTCATTTTTAAATTAAATATATGTAAAATACGTTTTAATAATATTAAATATTTAATAAAATGGCTTATATGTAAGAAATTAAAAAAAAGAAATCTTAATAAAAAAGATTTAAAAATAGTTTATGGCTTTCTTATAATTGTACAGATCACATGCAATCATTTTTGGTAATAATGTACAATGTTTTGGACAGTTTGCTTTAATTATCTTCTGGAATAGATCAGCAGCTACAATTAAACAATAATATTAATGACAAGCTATTTTAGTTTATACAAGAGACGGAAGACTTGGGACATGAACAGCAACACTAGTGTCATGATAACAAGGTGACATTACTCTGATTTGTAAGATAATCCATCAACAGTTCATAGCAGAACTGATACTGTTCCTGAAACATACACAAAAAAGTTCAGTTAAAAGTATTAAAACAAATATTTGTCCAGTAATTAAGTATGAATTTTAAAGTGTAATATTTATATACCGTAATGGTATATCTAAAAAAAAATTATTATAAACAAAGTAAAATTAATTCATTTCTCATTTTGTTTAGTTAACAAAAATCTAACCTTTAGAATCAAGGCCTTTTCAGTGTCAAAGGCAATGTGGGAAATTAAGAGGGGTGATGAACAGCTTGATAGGTAGGAGTGTTTAATAATATAAAATACATTTATTTTTTTAAAAACAAAATTATCAAAATTTACCATATTATCAATAAGCTGAGTTCTGTTAAGTCTGAGCTGTTTGACAGCTTGAAATACATCTACTTCCTTGTCTTTTTTCACCCTTTCTAAAATGGTCAAAGCAGCACAAAATAGGCCACTTCTGCTTGCCCCATTCCTGAAAGAAAACATTATAAATCAATGGTTAAAAAGTTAGGTGTCAGAGAGATCAAAGCATTAAAAACAGAAAAAATTGAATACTTTTTAATTCATTTTATCAGAAAACTCAGAGTGAAGTGCTACATTTCTTTGAGATTATTAAATCATAGAAAATGTCAAACTTCAGAGATTGAATGGCTTAAAGTCAGTAACTTTGAATTAAATGTCCATATAATGCTCACATGCAGTGCACAGTTATTGGCCCCTCATGGACCTGCTGCCATGTATCTGCCAAGTCAACTAATTCTAATAATGCTTTGTGTGAACTTGGTGTAGCGGAACCTTCCTGCCATCGATGAAAGTGAAACTGTCTAATCTGACGGGGTGGATCACCGGGCTGTGGAAACAGAATGAAGGAAAACTTACATGGACATTTCATTTAAAATGTTAACAGTAAATATCTGTGAATTTCTGAACTTCCTAAAAAATAAAATATTTTTGATTAATAATATCTGCATACCATTAATTATTTTTTGTCTACTACTGATTAAATATACAAATTACATCTATGGAAGATTAAAATGTGAACATAAATTTGTACATATTTTTTATAATGCCTTAGTTAGTACTTTGGACACCCATAAAAAATCCTGGGAATTTGAAGACTTCAATTCAAATAATAATATATTAAACCATTAAGTGAATTGTTATTCTTTTAACCCAGTAGCCTTTTATTGATGTTTTTTTTGCATTGACCTAATTTGATAAATGTTTCATTTTATCACCACCTTTATAATTATAATAGACAAAGCCAACTATTTACCACTTGTATGTTGGTCAGTGTGAAATCTCTCACTGTCACAATTGGATTAGATTTGATCTCAGAAGTTGTCTCCACCTGGAAAGGTCCATATAGGACACCACCTGGATCTTCTGTCCAATACTGTTCACAAGTCTATAAATTAAAAAAGATGATCTTTTAGTAACGGTACATAAAATTTCAAATGAAAAACTAACAAAACACTCTAAGTACCGGTATTTAAATGTTTAGAAGGCGCAAGTGCTGAGAAAAGAGGATTGAGTTTAACATAATTTTTACGACATCCATCAACTTATGAACTAATATGAACAAACTTGGTTTACACTACCTGACTTACATCGTCATTTTTCTCCACTTCATTGAGCATGACAAGACAATAAGATTTGTGATCATGTACAAGTCTCCAAAAATCAATGACAGTGTTCGGCAATGGCATTTGTGTCACTAACAGTTGGTCTTTCTTACAGTAACTCTGAAATCAAGACACAATTTGTAGAGACCACTCTAAGGTTACATGTAAAAATACAGTTTATTTTTATGCTCATGAAATTCTTATTTACAAAGGCTGACACTTTAGAAATTGAAAAATATTCCCAAAGTTAGGTAATTACATACTTTACCCTTTGAGAAATAACTCACAAAAACTAAAAGACTTGTTAATCCATGCATCATTTCTTACTAAAAAAACAAATAGCATTTTTTTTTTACTTAATAAGATAACAACTCATAAAGTTTCAAATAAGAATATGATTGGAAAGTATTGTCTTAGCATTTAAAAAACTAGTATTATTATTAGTAAAACAAAGTAGGGTTAAACCTGAAAAAAGGTTTTATTTTGCTCTTCCCTATTTAATCTCTCACTCACTTACTTTCTGTCACATTTCTTTTGCTGCCCACGGATACGACTTCTAAGCTAAGTGCTATTTTTGTTTATTTCCATAACGTTTTTTCTGTTGTTTTGTTTGTTGACGAAGGCTTTCTGCCAACACATTTGTTGTTTTGTTGCGTTCCTTTTTTCAGGTTTAACCCTACTTTGTTATACTAATTTTATCTTGTGCCAACCTGATTGCTGTCTCTCCCCTTATTACCATGGTATTATTATTGTAACACATCTCTGAGGTCAGAAGTTTTTTTTAATGTAATAAACAAGGACTCACATTTAAAAAGACAGCATTTATGTAGTCATTGCTGTCCTCACATGCTGTCATTAAATATGGGCGACAACGATTGGCTGATGATTTAATAGGAAAAAAATATCATAAATAAAGACAAATGTATAATCCCATGATGAACTGATAATGAATAAACCATCAATGCCAATTTTAAACTAACAATTTTATTACTGAACAGTTGTGATTTAATTTTTAATGGATGATTAGTAAAGTCTCACCTGGTATAATGTTTTTACATCTGTTTTTAAAGATGTTCTCAGGTGTCAGAGCTGTTGTGCTTTCATCTCTTTCAATTGTTGTTGAAAGAAGTTTTAGAATCTGAGAAAAATTATAAAAATGATAAAAATATTCTCTTACTCTTATGATCAATAGAAACTTTTAAAATAAAATATCTATACAATGAGGGTTTGACCAAAGCCTTTTTAAGACATTGACCCATTCAATTACAATAAGCAAAATTTTGTCAAATATATCCTTTGTTGGTTTGATGGATTAAGTTTAGATCAAGAAGGTATTTAGATGATACTTGTCACCACACCTCAAACTGCTCCTCCAGTTTTGTCTTGGAGATGTCAGTATCAAACTGACAAAGGTCAGTGTAGACCTCTGGGAAAGCTTTCATTGAAACAGTTGTATCACCACATATCAAGGCTTCCAAGAGGCAATCATAAACAAATACATACTGTTCCTGTGAATGCAAAGAATATGGGGTTTATTCAGATATGTTTTCCTTTTTTTTTGTTGTCTATCTGGAGCAGTCAGCAGCAGCAGGAAAACCAGCATTTTTTTGCATCACAAGTGCATAAATAATTCTCACAAAATTAGTTTTTAAATTGCAAACATTAAGAAAACACAAGGTTTTTTATATATGGTAAATGAAAGTGTTAGTAAAACAATTAGTGTTGAGGCTGGTAAAATCAACACACTTTTTGATGGATTTTTTTACTGTAAATAGAAATTGTACTTTCCAGAAAATTTGGTATGGTAGGGATAAAAGTCACACAAATTTTGTGAGTTTGTGAAGTTTTGTTGAGTTATCTCTTGTTAACAGAAGTTTTGATTACTAGCTATTAACAGCTCATTGCCAACATTCAGAAATTGATTTTGATCAACAATCATTATCTGGGGTGGGGGAGCAGAAAGTGAGGGTGCTGAAGTCTCTCGAGTGAAAGTAGGGGGAGTAGTATGGACAGGGAGGAGCCCTCTGGTGTTCTGTTCTTCCATGGGTTATTTCTAGTGAGCTAAGAATGACTGACATTTTAAAAATATCATTAAGTTATAAAAAATGTTCCCTTCACGAGGGATCATTCAAAATATTTTTTCCTCACATGTAAATAATCAGCACCCTAGGTTACATTCCTTTCAGTTTAATAAGAGTAAAATTGTGATGAACTACTACAAATTGTTAAGCTACTAAATGATAGTATGGAGGTGGCAATCAAGTTGGTAAAATAAGGAAATTACATGCACCGTACAGATTGGGAATCATAGCCTCCTTCGGCCAACTCATAACTTCTCAGCTGCTTCTCCTCTGATTAATTCCTGTGCATTCCTATTGCACTAAGAAATATTAATTTTCATTTTTATCTATACTTTATACTTATACATTTTTTGATGTTTACAGATGATTGCTTTTGACAGAGTCATTTGTTATCTCGTCTCATTTTCCAAATTTTCACATAATATAGGCTTCCTATTTTCAAAACATTTTAAATTATTCTAACACCCAACACTCTAAACGGAATCCATTAATTATTCTAAAAATATAAACAAATGATTTTAAAATAAATAAATAAAGCAATAACTTGAGTAATCCTCGGTGGAGAATTTCAAAGAAAAGAAAAATAAGATTTAAAAAGAATTTTGTGTGTATATTTGCTTTTTTTAATAGTTGAATTATATTTAAAACTATAAAATTTTCATACATTCTTTTTTAGATAAGTACTTACCAATGTCTGCACCATGTTGACCCTCTGTGTCCTCATTAAGTGTACAAAGTTATAGACGTCAATGATTCCCTCTGACTTTGCTTTCTCCAGCTGAGTGTCTACCGCAATGTAAGTTCCAGTCCGTCCTACCCCAGCACTAAACACAAGAATAGGTGAGATATTTTGGCTATACGTCTTAAATAATTTTCAGTTTGAAACATTTAAAAATTGATGCAATGTAGCAGAAACATGTATAAAATGTATATATCATAGTCTCAACCAGGATGGCTGAGTCAGCGGTTTTGGCCCAGTTACAATTTTAGTCATAAGAGTTACAATGTTTTTATTATTAAGTAAAGATCTATCTCAAATAAAAAATATGTTTGATCAAATTCCTTGGTATATTTTTATGAGTAAGTACATATTCTTTTTTTTTTTTTAATTCCTCCTGTACACAATTAATAAATCTATATAACATAACTTATTGTTTGCAAACCTGCAGTGGATAACAACAGTTCCATTATCTAGATAGTCATAGGTTCTAATCTTCTGTCTGAACAACAACAGGGAGTGACCAAATCTTGGTACGCCATGGTCAGGCCAAGTTGTGTAATGAAATTGCTTAACATATTTGGACTGTCCCCCCTGTAGAAAAATAGTACTTATTAAACTGTATTTTAAAAGCAAACATTCTCATACAGACAAGCAACTAATCTTTCTTAGAATAGGTAGAGAAAACGCATATGTTCTTACCTTGCTTATGAGAAAGGTGCGTATAGTAAAGTCAGGTAGAATGTCAATGTTGAGGAGTTGTACAACAATGTTCCCATATTGTTCACAGCCGTTATCTGGCCAATATTGATCACATTTTTTCTGCAAAACAGACAAATTTAACCAATGCACAGAATGATAAAGCTATCAGGAGAACATTAGATACACTTTTCTAGTATCACTTTTAGGGTATTTAAATGTGTTACAGAATCATATACACTATTATCACTGTGCCCAATGATGGTCAAACTTCAATGATTCATTAATCTTGATGAATAAATAATAAACCAGTCCCAGGTAATGAACAATTAATATTTCCAGCAATTGGGCTTAAATTAAAAAAATATTGAAATGATTTTTAAAATTATTGAGCCTAAACTATAACTCACAGCTGCTAACACATTAAATTTAAATAACTATTGGATCGTATTCGTTTTCCTTCAATATTACTTTGATCAAATAATTTCATAACATGGATTTCTGAAACTTTTCACATTTTATATTATAATCAAACTCAATATGTCATTCAATTTTCATTAAAAATCCAGCTTCATTAAATGGTAAAATTAACAACATTTATAAATTTATATTAAATAGTTTTGACAAAGTTAAAAACAATCATTGCAAAGGTGACTTTTACCTTTCCTGATTCTGTAGAGTTTGTTAGCATAATTATGGTCTTGGAGTTTTCCTTCCAAACCATCCTCCAAATATCATTTAAAGTTGGTTTGCTTGGGCCTTATGTGCAGAGGTAAAAGATAGGGATACATTATTTCCTTTGTATCATTGTGGAAACTAGCAGCAAAAACAGTAGTGCATAAATAATGTAAAATTATGTGATAATTTAATATAATATTTAAAAATGAGACCCTCTGCTCACAATAAAAGATGTATCAGAGTTTAAAACTAAATATTAACAAACCTTGAGCAGCAATGTAGACCTTCTTTTTATTATAGCCCTGAAAATTTTGGAGACAAAGTAGAGAAATTATATTACTTTTATTTCATTATTCCAATGCAGCAGGTCGATTTTATTTCTTAAAAGTCTGAAATCTGTTGTTCTCTCTCCTTCTATGAAAGGAGAAAGTATTTAAACTAATATGCCAGGAAGGGTTAAGTTTTCATCAATGTTTTAATAAATGTTTTCAAGAAACATTTTAAAATCTATTTCAAAAAAATATATATGAAGATCTGAGAACATTAAAATTTTTAATTAAAAGGCTAGTGTTAAGCCTACTGTATATAATTTAAGATAGACGTCAAGTTTAATTTAAAGAAACACTACTTTAAACATGGTCGCGGTCACTAAAGTAAGTAAGTAAATGAGGACAAACATTTTGTTTATCACTTACATTAGAAAAACCTTACCAACAAATATATAAAATCGAATTACAATTATGTATTTTCCAAAGACTTACATCTATATAATTAGCATTAATGTAATCATCATGAATATCTTCTCCCTCCACATCTAATACAACACGAGTGTGGTCATCTGAAAATTGAAATTAATAGACCTTGAAATACATAAAAAGAAATTTTGCTTTTTTCAATAGATCTTTTTCTTTAGTTTAAATATACAGCCCACATTTTTTTACTTGACAGTCATAGATGTCATGAACCAATAATTAATAAAGCATGCTTTAAAATCAAAATGAACTTTAAGAAAATTTGATTCCATTCGATTTCAAAAATTAATTAGCCTATTTATTCAACAATTTTAAAACTTGACACGGGGTGAACGAAGAAAAAGTAGCTTTCATTAATATTATTACAAGATGAATAGGCAAATGAACTATTTCTATTAATGCACCAACAGTATTGTCTAATTAATATGTTGTAAAAGTTTAATAAATAAGTTGGTCTATTTGCAAAATATCTATGTTACACTTACAAGCAATTATATTTCCATATCTGTTCTTCAGCTTGTTTTCATTTTTCCTTGCAACTTCATATGTTGCTGTAATGCCTGCAGGTAAAAGCTAAAAATAAAGTGGAAAATATAAGTGAATTCAGATTAGACAGCTTCATGTAAAGTTTATAATTTTATTTGAATCCTGCTTCCTCTTTAAACTATTTTCCTTATACTGTGACCATTTTTCATAAGTCTTTGTTTATAAAATGAACGACAGTATCTTCTCTATCGACTGGTTTTTGTACAACGTTATCTCTATACGGGATCTGGCAACTGCCTGTTCCTATCAGTGGATTATTTCTTGACACAAACAGTTGATGAAGGCAATGCTCTATCACCACGACACGGGGTAGTAGATTTCATAGCATATTATAAAAAATGAGAAGTTAACTCTTTTTTTTTTTAAACACTTGGGCTCACTGGGTATTTTCTCAAAATACCTGGACCCGTTGTAAAAAAACTGCACCCGGTTAAGCCCTAGTTAAATAATATTAAATTAGTAACAATGTATGCTATTCACCATCAACCTCAAATAACCTCACCCCTAACCCTAATATTCTACCATAAATATTATTAATTAGCTGTTGTAATATTGTAATGGGTGAGGAGTCCATCATCTAAAAAGGTTTGACAATTTATAAATAATTCTGATGATGACTATGATCATTTTGACAATTTTGACTTTCTGAAATTAAAGAAATAACTCTTACCTTGAACTCTCTCTTTAATCCTTCCAGGTCATTTTGTTTGGCTGTTCTTATATAATCCCACAAATCCTCCACTTTAATGGGTGCGATGACATCATCTGTGTTACAGTACAAAGGCTCAATGTCCATTAAAATTTCTTTTTTTGTGGTATTGATTAATGGTTCAATATCAATATTCTCTGAGGATAAGATACAGAAAATGTTCTAAGTTTATGTTCTGTAACGTTTGCTTGGAAATAGTAGATTCAAATCATGACATAGTATATAAAAATTATTTGATTATTCAATATTTTTATATAATGTTGACCATGAAGCTTTAAAATCATCATATTTTTAGACTAGATATAAATACAT
The DNA here is from genome assembly GCA_964033795.1 of Lymnaea stagnalis. NCBI lineage: Eukaryota > Metazoa > Mollusca > Gastropoda > Lymnaeidae > Lymnaea > Lymnaea stagnalis. Next base: position 637,452 of record CAXITT010000050.1, on the reverse strand, counting down.
TTTCTGTGTATAGCTAGGCCCACAGGTTGCACATGCTTTATGTTACTGAAAATATACATCTGGAAATGGCATCAGTGAGGCATCGAGCTAGTACATTAGCTAATGTATGAACTCGCAAAAGTAACCCAACACCCCCTCCCCCCAGCCAGAGTTATCGGGCCATGAAGCGGCAGATCTCCCTTTGCCCCCTGGATAGCTTTATGTTACTAAAATATTTCCTTCACTCTAATTATGCATAGCACTTCCTTTCCTTCCAAACATAATTTTAATTTCTAGTGTGTAATACTTTTCTGCTGTCTTACATTACTTCTCCTTTGCACATATTTTTCATGTTTATATTTATATATAACATATAGACATGTAAACATGGTTTATCTATTGATAAAACTTCTAACTCAAACATGCATGGCTTTGTTTTTTTTTTTTCATTGATGCTTCGCATAATTTGTGATTAATCAGTCCTAGTGAGGAACCAGAGATTTTTTAACAAACCTATCGGAGGGTGAGCAACTCTTCCGATGGGTGAAGGTGGTTCAGATGTATCAGGCTCTGGATAAATTGTTGGACCAAAGAAAGGTATTTCTGCCTTTTCCCGCTCATCAGCAATATGTCTGCGTCTTCAAAAAGTAAAAAAATGAAATGTTAATGACCTATACAGATAATTCTTTTTAAACCCAATGTTATAGGTGTAAGGTTATACTATACATTGTCAATTTTTATAACCAGCTATCTAACTAAGATTTAATTTATTTTATTTTAATGTTTGAATACCGGAACAACAGGTGTAATCAATCAAAGATCATTTCATCATGTTCTCACTAGATTGGCTATTCTAGCAGTACCTCCAAATCAATACAAGAACAGCAATGATGGCCATAAGCAGCAGGATAACAATAAGGACACCAATTATAACTGCCACTGAATTGGAGCTTTCAGCTTCTGCTGCCGTTGATCTGGCTTTTGGATAAAAAAGGAACCTTTATTAAACAAAGAAATCATATGAGTAAATGAAAAATGGTGGGAATTTTAATTATGCCTACCAACGTAAGGTCTTTTTACTTTTAGAGCAGAACGGAAATGTATTGCAGCCTAAAATTAAAAAGTGTTACTCCTAAATATGTTTATGTAGGCTTCATATATAGTTGTACATTTTCTTTGTCTTTTTATAATAACAATGTAAATAGTAAAAACAAAGTGAAAATTTAATAAATTTAAAATTTAATAATCATAAAATTTATTATAATAGTAATTATAATGAATGAATAAATTGAATAAAATTATTTTTAGCTGTAGGTTTGTTGTCTAGTGCAAGTTGTAGAAATTGAAAATGTTAAAACAAATTTTAAACAATACTTGAAATAGGTTTCTTACCAACAATAGCTTTACATAGATTACTTACCAACAATAGGTCTACACAGGTTACTTACCAACAATAGGTCTACATAGGTTACTTACCAACAATAAGTCTACACAGGCTACTTACCAGCAATAGGTCTATCTGCCTTTACAAATACATTCTGCTTCATCTGTTAGCATAAATATTGAGAAGATATTAAGTCATTATACTTTTTTTTTAGAAAAGCATAAGAAACATAGTAGTTTATTAACATTTTAAGTGATAAGGCAAGATTAAAACTCATACGATATAAAAGAAAAGCCGTTCTAATAATTATTTTACAACAATATTTTGTATGTACAAATTACAGACAAAAGCAAACGCCAAACAGAAGCAAATATTAATTTATAAAATGTTTCCAAAATATTCCTTACTTACTTAAAATAAAACCGTTTCACCTACCCCATCAACATTAGAGTAGGCCCCAAGCCATATTGTGTATTTGTGGTCTGGATGTAACGGCCCATTAAAATATTTATCATAAGTCTGGTTATCGCCAATTACAAAGGTCCCACGGAGTCTGTGCGGCTCAAACTGAGCTGTGATGTAAGCTTTAGCAATAATACTGACAGCACTTTTGAAGTCATGTTTTGCATCCACGATGTGCTTAGGGACATTTCGCTTCTTTCGTCTTGTATCTTGCTTCTCCACAATAATACGGTAGTAACTACCAAGACATAAATTATTAAGATGATATAGGCCTCAGAGTGGAATGAAATTTCGTGTTTCTTAACGTGGGGTATAAAGAAAAGCGATGCTGGTTTCCTTAGGACAACTCTTTCATCAGATAAGACAATTTAATTTTAACTAAGCCTATATATATTATTGGCTAGCACAAATACTGTACAGCTTAAATATTTTGACATTATGGAAATGAGAAGCTTAGATGTAAAATCACAAAAAAAGAACTGTATGTTGTGACATATGATTTTAAATCTTACCTGATAGTTCTGTCGTGAGACTCATGAAGTTTTAAGGTGGCTGTGTTTTCTGTATATTTGATTATTTCCGGTGCACTTGGAGGGGTGGGAGCTGAAATGTCAGATTGCAATAGTTCTACAGAAATTATCCTTTGTAAAATAATGTGCAATAAGTAAAGGGAAAGGGATGACAAGAAAATTAATTTATTGGCCAAGATCCATTAAATTTAAATAATAAGGGGGGTCATCTATAAATTAATTCACACATCTAGGGGCAGTGGAGGGTCAAGAATGTGTGATAATATGTGTTGAGGGTGTCTTAATCTTGTAATAAATTTAAGAAAATGGATGGATGGTTTGGGGTGGGGGGTAAACAATTGGTCAAAATAGCAGACATCATTTATGGATGCTGAATATCCATAATGTTATCTGAACTATTTCCCTCTCACCTCGTGGCAATGTCCATACTTGAATAGTGGCTGCTTCTCCTTTGCCTTTTTTTGTGCTGGCCCAAACAGAACAATTGTACAAAGTTGCTGGCTGCAAGTTTCTGATCAAGAGCTCTAGGAGATTGGGAGGCATTTGAAGCACTTCCGGTGAAATCTGATCATCATGAAGAGATTTCACTATTTCACATGACACCTGGAGGTAAAAATTAAACTCAGAAAATCTTATATTTAACATATGACTTTGTAATTGTCTTTCAGGGGTAATAAGGGGAGAGACTGCAATCAGGTTAGTACAAAATAAAATGAGTAAAACAGAGTAGGGTTAAACCTGAAAAAATAAACGCAACAAAACAGCGAACGTGTCGGCAGAAAGCCTTCATTAGCGAACAAAACAACAGAAAAAATGGTATAAAAATAAGAAATAGCACTTAGCTGGTAAGTAGTATCTGTGGGCAGCAATAGAAGTGTTGCTGCCCACAGATACTACTTACCAGCTAAGTGCTATTTCTTATTTTTTATACCGTTTTTTCTGTTATTTTGTTCGCTGACGAAGGCTTTCTGCCGACACGTTCGCTGTTTTGTTGCGTTTATTTTTTCAGGTTTAACCCTACTCTGTTTTACTCATTTTATAATTGTCTTTCAGCAACAAAAAAACAAAAAAACAAAACAATATGTTTTAATGAACATTTTAAATGTTATTTGTTTTTTTGTTATTTTATTACTTATTGTAAAAGAGATGCCGTCAAAACGATTAAATCTTATGGCAATTTTCATAGACACAACAGGTGGAATGTCATTTAATTATATGATTTTTAAACAATTCAGAAGAATATTTTTATTATCATTGACCAACAGTTTGTAAGTATCTTATTAAATTATCAATCAATAATAAAGGATATAATGGTTTTTTTTTTATTCATCCAACATAAGGAACTATGCTATAGCAAAGAAATTCAATGTGATAACATACTTCAAATTTAAGCAATTCTCCATTTGGTGCAATGGGCAGCTGCCACTGAAGTCCAATAGATGTTGTTGTTTTAGTAACATTCCTTAGGTCACTTACGGGCCCAGGAACTAAAAAGGTCAAGGAACATTTTTATTTTGTTTGTAATTATTTCAAATTCTGTCTTAGGAATTAAGGATCTCAATTAATTTATGATACCATCTGTGTCAAAAGGCCTGAAAATCAGACAACATTAATCAGCAAATGCCAGGCTACAAACTCTAGTGAACTATGATTAAATATATTTTATATTTTGAAAACTATGACTTACCTGCCTCTTCTGTAGTAAATGCAACAGTTTGAGTAGCTTGCCCTAAACCTGCTGCATTTTCAGCTTTGACCTGGAATAGATGGAGTTTATTTTGTTAGTTTTGGTGCAAATGTTCAACATGCATTTTTGTTCAATAATTACAATAGAGCCATAATGGCTAATGGTATTGTACTGGAAGGGATATTACATACAGAGAATAGTTGTTTGAATGTGTTAGTGAGTGATGCTTCTAAGTATTAATGATACATTCAGATTTAACACAATTTTTCTGTAAATCATCTCTTATTCTAAACTAAAGATATCATTTTTAATTTGGATTCATAGATCACATTATAAATTAAATTTCAGTTTAAAACTTAAGAAACAATCCTTTTTTAAAAAAAAAACTGCAGTTACATTTTTTATTGATGTTTGTTTTAAGGCAGATCTGAAGCAAGTAAAAAAAAAAATAGCAATCAGATTATTCATATATTTTCCCCATAATTTGAAGTTCAAGTTTCTTTAAAGATCACATATCCTTTTCTTCTTCTTAGCCTTTATCACTCCCAATGGAGCATAGGTCATCCACAATACTTTTCCGTCTGTCCCTGTCCTGGGCTTCCTTTTCTAGTTCAGCCCAATAGAGCGTAGGTCATCTACAATACTTTTCCGTCCGTCCCTGTCCTGGGCTTTCTTTGCTAGTTCAGCCCAATAGAGCGTAGGTCATCTACAATACTTTTCCGTCTATCCCTGTCCTGGGCTTTCTTTGCTAGTTCAGCCCAACTGTTCTTCATTCTCTCCACCTCTGTCTCTACTCCCCTCTTCCATGTGGCTCTTGGTCTTCCTCTTTCCTCATACTTTGAAGATTCCCATTCGGGGCCTGTCTTGTGGTCTTAGTGTTTGCTTTCCTTAATGAATGTCCTATCCATCTTCATTTTCTCTTTTGTACCTCCACTTCCACTGAAACACGTGATGTTCTCTCCCAAAGGATAGTGTTACAAATTTTGTCACACCATCTTATTTTGAAGATCCTTTGCCAGCATTTGTTTGTAAAAGCCTGCAGTTTTTAATTTGTGTGTGTGTTGTTTCTCCAAGTTTCACAGACATACATTTGAGTTGAATATTTTGAGCATCATTGGATAATTTTTAAATTTAAAGTGAACAATATATATACAGATTTTAAAAAGAATCTTGCAAATTATGAAGAGCACCGACTAACCTGAACTTTGTAGTAAGTATTAGCTTTTAATTTGGACATGTTGAAATCTACTTTATCCTCTGTCGAAGGTTTAACGTCCACAAGTTTGGGCTTGTCCGCGTCTCCTTCCCAATATATAACTTGATATTTAGTTATTGATCCAAAATTAAATTTTGGTGACTGCCATGACACCGACACTGTAGTGCTTCCATGAGAACGCAGGTGAAAGTTGGTGGGGGGCCCAGGCGCTGTGAAATATTATGTACATGATGAGAACAAGTGCACTATTATGCAAATTTATATCACAGTGCTAACAGATAGGAGGAATTCTAAAGAACCTCTCAACAAAGGGGAGTACTCATCAAAACATTGTAATATGAGCAAAGTTTACCCTAGTGATTTTTTTTTTGGCGGGGGGGTCTTTTCTTAATGTTCTTTTTCTTACTTGATGAATATATTTCTAACAAACACCTTATAACAAAAAAAACAACAACCTCTTGTTCTTCTGAAAAACATCAAACCTATTTTATACATTTTCATACCCTAAAAGCTTGTATTGGTAATTTCAACATTTATTTCAACCAAACATACAAACAAACATATGATAATTGGAACTTGACTAAACCTGTTTGTGGAGTCACAATACACTCCCGTTTAGACTCTGGACTCTGAAAGTTTTCCTCGTTTTCAAGCACAATAATAGCACAGTGCTGAACGTATGGATCTAAATTTGTCCAAGTATATGTACGCGCTGAGCCGCCTGCAACCTCCGCTGGTGCCAGTTCTTGATATCTGGACAGTCCTACTTCTGCGCTGAGTTTTAAAATATATTTCTTGACACTGTTGCAATTGATCGATGAAATGACTGGATCCTAAAGCACAGAAACAGACAAAAGAACAATTTCTAGCATCTTTGAAAAAGTGTATTGAAAAGCTCATCAAATAAAACCTATTATGTCAGTTACCTCTTAAGGCATGGGCATCCTGGGCATTTTGCAACTGAAAATAATTACAGAACAAGAAATTTTATACGTAAACCAGTGTTTATTAGCAAGATAAATTACTATTTGTATTACATTGGAAGAACTCTCAACTAAAAGCCACAACAACATCACGTGGTCCAAGCCAGATAAGTATGAATGGAAAATTGTCATAAATATTAAATTTTTATTCGTTTTTCTGACACTTTACTCACCTTCCATTTGACAACAACTTTTGATTTTGGGAAAGTTTCATTGATCTGAAGCTCTGATGTAATCTCTTCAATTATTGGTGGCAATTTTGGTTCTGAAGAAGAATATTTAACAATAACTTGGTATTTTGTCTTGTTGGATATAGTTGACCCCTTTTTACTTAACAATTCTTTGCTAGGGAAAAGATTCCAAAATTTATTTATTTTAAATATATATATAAATGTATTTATTATTTTTAATATATTATTCATATTTGTTTTGTTTTTGTTAAATCATACAGATTTCCATTAGAAACATATCATATATTAAATGACATACTAATTAAAAAGTATAAAATTTATCAGTCCAATATGTTTGTTTAAAAAATAAAAAAAGGGCAATTTATTCCAAATCATGCTTTCCTTCTTAATAAAATTCCAGAATAGCTTGATATTAATATTTGAGCATATGGAGGATTTACAAAAAACAATTATGCATTAAATTTTATATCTATTCAGATCTTAGATTTGTTTCATTTTGTGAATAGATCATCAGATTTTGTGCTTAAAATTTACTTGAACAACTTGTTTTGGCATGAATGACTGGGCTAGGTGGTCCTTCCCCTCCAACACCGTCACGTTTTGTAGTGACATAAATGGCATAATTGTGATTTGGAATCAAATTCGGAATAGTCAGTGTGCACTGTAAGGTTATACAAAAAATAGTTAGATTTCAGAACATTATTTCAATATAACTAGAACTTTTAGAAAATATTTTTTTTTGGAATAAACTAACTGATAAAGTTAATTTGGTACTTTTGAAAAGGCATCTAACTTTCAAAATGTTAAAATAAAAAGTTTTTTAACTGATGATAATAGAAATTTAACCATTCGTATTTTAATCATAAGAAGGGGGCTGAAAGAGTTTTCGCTAATTGTTCAAGCTACAGGGAAAATGCAATCTGCTGTTCTTAGACTTTTCATTAGCATTTAACACTATCCTGCCACATGTAATGGTTTAAAAGCTTTCTTTGTTAAAGTCAAATATTCAAGCATGGATTCTGAATTTTAAAAAAAAATGACCAACAATATTTTAAGATGAATGGCCAAATATCGTTAACTAGAGAAATAAGTACTGTGGTGCCAAAAAGTAGCGTTCTCTCCTTGTTCTTTATACAAAATATAATAATGATATCATGGGACACATTAAATGTGCTGATGACACCTCCATTGTTGGTTTTGCAGGGGAAAGTTTATACAGAAACATAGCTGCAAGCTGTATTCATTGGTGTGATGAAAATTCTCTTCAGTTGAATTTATTTAAAAAAATGTTTGTCGATTACCAGAGGGCAAATAACCCAATTGCAGATCTTTCAATAAAAAAATTACAGTATAGGGCAAGAAGCGACATTTAAGTATACAGGTGTATATGCCCAGGTAATAAAATAAATGAAATCCAGTTATTGTTGTTGACCATGATGTTTGTGGTCACACCAATAAGATAAATTGAATCACTTTTTAATAAGATTAATTTTCTCTCTTTGTCTAGAAACTTATGGATAGCATAAAAGTCAGAAATTTTGACATTTTATACCACAGGTGAGAACTTAACTTAGCACGCATTTTAATAAACTCATTTAATCTTTGAAAATATACAATTTATATAAATTTCATATAAAAAACAAATGGACATATAAATAACCATATACATTAAATTTTTTTTTTACCCTATCTTTGCATGACGAGGCTTCTACATGGCCTGCTAATTTATAAGAGGTTTCTCTTTCACTGCGAATATGGACATTATAGGATATGACAGGCCCAGTACCAATATCCCCCATTGCTTTGTCCCATTTGTGCCACATCACAGTGATATTTGTGGTGGTTTGATGGGTAGCCACAGGTTGTCTGTTCAGTTTTGGCAATTCTGGAACAAACAATAACAAGCTTAGTCATTGTCATTGAAAAATATTACTTGATTCTTATACCAGATTGAGTGAGGCATTTGCCACAGATAGAATAATATGTACATTACTAGGTCCAGTTTATTACACAAATCTTAACTGATTTTCTTCTAGTGGACAGGTACCATTACCTCTAGTCTATAGCCTCTGAGACTGAGACTAACTGCTTAAAGACTGTAACCAATTTCCCAATGCCCAATGGAATATTAATCATTAAAATATTCCAGAAGTTACTGCATCTAAATCCCTTCAATATAACATAAAATATCTTTAAAAGACATATATATCTTATGTCATTTACATGTTCAACATTTTTTAGTTTGACATGATGAGCAATCTGATCCTCAATCTTTCTCCATCTTCTGTCACTTAGAATTTCATCCATCACTTTCATTCTCATGTAACATGTTACAAATTTATCAAGAAATATTTTCACTCTTTTTTTCCACCCTTATTTCCATACAAATGTTTCTGTGCTTTACATTCAAGTTGTGAGTTATAGAATATTATAATGATTAGCCAGTTATTTTTGTTTTAATCCTGAATGTGATACCAGCAGAACTAAGATAATTGGAATACATTTATTTGAGACATTTTAATTAAGCAGGAAACATGGATTATGGGATTTTGTTATTAGAGAAGGACAATAAAAACTAATCTCATTTACAGAAGAGCAGGCTTCAATTAAAAAAAACAAAAAAAAAACATTATATCAGCAATTTTCTTTTTTCCCCCTCTCCTCTTTAGCAAGAACATAAGGGATATCATGTCTGTCATGGGAAAGAAATGTTTTCCATCTTTATATTAACCTATTTGAGAAATTTTACTACCTTATTTTGTCCATGCCCAGAGATGAAATGATTGATAAAAAATAATATTCTGTTTGTCTAATGTCTGACTTGTGTTGAAAGACTAATTTGTAGCTATTTTAGCAGTATTATGAAATTTGTATTAATTCGTGTTCCCTGATTACTCAGATTTAATTGTCTTATAATTATAATATAATTTGTTTCAAATGCAACTTCTCTCAACCAATTTTTATTTTCCAAATGTTATACCCACGAATAAAAGGTATTTAATTAATTGCAGAATACTGGTTTTTTTTAATGCAATGACCTTCTGTAGATGCTAGATGAATTTTACAGGCATGTATTTACAATAACTGGAACCCATGAGATGAATTCTTTGAAACATTTTGACTCCAGCATTTCAAACAAAGTTACATAGGTTTTTGAAAAAAAGTTAATGAGAACTCCAAATAATTCCAAATTTTCATTCATATATCCTTTAATATTTATAATAATAATCTGTAACAGAATGCCTATTGTTCAGCTGAGGGTAGGCTTTATGTAAAATGGGATAAATTAAGTAGGCTACAAAGGCTAGACTGTCACCTACCATATACACGTGCCACTAAACTCATAGATGTGCTGCCTGCTGCTGATTGGATGGAACAGTTGTAGCGTTCGGAAGACATGACATAGTTCACCTGTTTATTTGATATAAGATTTTGTTGAGTTTGTTGGATGGCTTATAAGTTTTTTTTTACTTCAATATTGAGTTATTCTATAGAAAGAGCATATCTAAACTCACAGAAACAAATCTAACTCTAAAATTTTTAAAAATTTTTACCATGGAACTTGTAAACACATTTTGAAATTATTTTGTTAATCTAAAGACTTTGAAGGGCAGTTTCTAAAACCAATGGTTCAGAGACGAGTTATCCACTGACAATGAACGCAGGAAATGAGATTAGGGCTATTATTTACGAAATTTTTTACTCTCCCATATTGTCCCATAGAAGCCTGTGAAAAACTGTCACACCCTTTCACAAAAGGGTGAAATTGAATTTTGCCGCTGTGGCTCACAGTGCTTTCAGTTAATTGAATCTAACTTTGGTTCAGGACAAAAAATCCTTGGGAGCGGGATTGAGTCTCTTTTAGTATTGAAACAAAAAGTTATAACAGGTCAACTTGATATTCCTCCCAACTTTGCTTCTTTCAAATTTATTTGGGTTTAAGCCATAAATAAAAAATAATTTTTCAATCTTGCTTTTATTGTTAAAACTTGAGAGGCATTCTATTCAAGTTATTTTTAAGATATATAGTATTTAATATATGAGAATTCAAACCCAACCTGCCCATTCACATTTACTCACTATCAATGTTTCCATTGACATACAGTCAAGATAGGAATGTTTTGTTTAAAAATGTCCATTCGGTCAATCATGAATTAGTTTAGATGACAACAGTGAAAAACCATCAAGCACCTTTCGGCACATCAACTCACAAAAAATATGTTTGTCCTGGTGTAAAGATATGTATCCAAAGTCTTTGATGATACAACCGTGATTCGCTTCCCCTCGGGTCCTGTCAGGCGTATCTCATGTTGAGTGGGCGTGGGGTAGGCCGCAATGGTACAGTTGAAGTAGGTGGGTTGACCAGGATTGACCTGGTCATGACCAAAAAACACAATCCTGGGTGCTGTAACTACAGCGTTCAAGAATTTTTTTTTATTACAGTTTGTGGTATAAAAGTGTTTTTAAAATAATATTTTTTTGTGAGCTCACTGTTTTTTACTGATATATTTTCAGAAAAATGTAACAATTTTATAAAGAAAAAATCCAATTCTTCTTAACAAAATAAATATGTTTTATATAATACATATATATATATATATATATATATATATATATTAAAATCCAATTCTTCTTAACAAAATAAATATGTTTTATATATATATATATATCTATATATAAATACAAACGTTTACTTAGATAAACAGTTTGTATGTGTATATATTACGTGACAATTGTAAGTTTTATATACAATTTTGCCACTTCAGTGCTCTGTTCTATATAAATAAATAAGATAATTTACGTTGACATACCAGGCTCGCAATGTGGAGGTTTAAAAAATCCCTTTTTGCATACACATCTGGATGTGGGTCCTGAAAACCGATCACAGTGTTCAGAGTTCTCACACTGGCAGGTCTGCTCACATTCCCACCCATAGCGATTGGCTGGACAGGTAGAATCTGAAAAGGTAAATAAATAATAATAGGAGTCCAGAAATGTCCTTGACATTTAAGAAATCCTAAATTATTTACTTTAATCACAGTAGAATCCCAGCGTTTATCTCCCATCCAACTTGCTTAAATCCAGCTCAGCAGTGGTGGAAAGTAAATTTATTTTAAGCTGTTGTATGTCACAGAACGGTTGTTACGGAGGAGGGCTCCGGTCCTGACTGACCACGAACTGTGTTGACTAAGTTGTGGTCAGTACAGGACCGCTCCTCTCTGTGATTTATATTGTGGGTGTCTAGGCGTTCAGACAGACAAAAGCACAACGTAGACTTGGACGAAATGCAACAACTCAAACTCCAGGTGTCCAACGATAATGAAAGTACGTTTAGTTCTTCTATCATCTGTCGTCTTCTGGTCCCTAGCAAGTACTCCTTAACAACTGCTCAGTTCTATCGTAGCTATTTTCTCTCTCTTCCTCAATTAATCCGTAGTTCTTCTATCATCTGTCGTCTTCTGGTCTCTAGCAAGTACTCCTTAACAACTGCTCAATTCTATCGTAGCTATTTTCTCTCTCTTCCTCAATTAATCCGTAGTTCTTCTATCATCTGTCGTCTTCTGGTCTCTAGCAAGTACTCCTTAACAACTGCTCAATTCTATCGTAGCTATTTTCTCTCTCTTCCTCAATTAATCCGTAGTTCTTCTATCATCTGTCGTCTTCTGGTCTCTAGCAAGTACTCCTTAACAACTGCTCAGTTCTATCGTAGCTATTTTCTCTCTCTTCCTCAATTAATCCGTAGTTCTTCTATCATCTGTCGTCTTCTGGTCTCTAGCAAGTACTCCTTAACAACTGCTCAGTTCTATCGTAGCTATTTTCTCTCTCTTCCTCAATTAATCCGTAGTTCTTCTATCATCTGTCGTCTTCTGGTCTCTAGCAAGTATTCCCTAACAACTGCTCAATTCTATCGTAGCTATTTTCTCTCTCTTCCTCAATTAATCCGTAGTTCTTCTATCATCTGTCGTCTTCTGGTCTCTAGCAAGTATTCCCTAACAACTGCTCAATTCTATCGTAGCTATTTTCTCTCTCTCCCTCAACTAATCCGTAGTTCTTCTATCATCTGTCGTCTTCTGGTCTCTAGCAAGTATTCCCTAACAACTGCTCAATTCTATCGTAGCTATTTTCTCTCTCTTCCTCAACTAATCCGTAGTTCTTCTATCATCTGTCGTCTTCTGGTCTCTAGCAAGTATTCCCTAACAACTGCTCAATTCTATCGTAGCTATTTTCTCTCTCTCCCTCAACTAATCCGTAGTTCTTCTATCATCTGTCGTCTTCTGGTCTCTAGCAAGTATTCCCTAACAACTGCTCAATTCTATCGTAGCTCTTTTCTCTCTCTTCCTCAACTACGTCGTACCTCTGTTCCCTCTCCCTTAACTAACTTAACTCAGTGAAAGCTCCCTCTTATATGTGATTCTCTAACCCCAAAGGTGGTCCAGGAATACTATCTATAAACACACCCCTGCCCCCTAATTTCCGGTCAATTTGAACTTCCCATTGTTAACCCAAAAGTTACCATGCCAAGTCAGGAAGGCCCGAACATACTATTATCCAAAGAAACAATCCCCACTATATCAAGAGGTGAGAGTCTATTAACCTTAACTTAACCCCATTAACAGCAGTTTCCTTCCATCCTATTAGTTACCTTAACAACAATGGAGCTCTGTCCTGTACCCCCCGCCCCAGTCATTTGTGACATTGTAAAGTTTTTTCAACAGAATTACTTAAGGTAAACAAGGGTGATATATACCATCTATTTTGTAATAATATAAAAATATTATAACCCAATTCAAAGATTTAATCATACATTTTTGCTATTATTTTTTTAGTCTAATGAATCAAAATTTATCAAATAAATAAAACTTACTAATCTGGCAGTCTCTCCCTGACCATCCTTTGGCACAACCTGAAGGACATTGTCCATACGTACTATTGCAGCCGTCCTCACTGTTTTGACAATGACACTCCTTAACACAGTTAACCCCAAATCTTCCCCAAGGACATACTGTAAAATGAAATTTAAAAAAAAAACAACATTAAATTGGACACACCCGATCTTAACACAATTGTTGCAAACCTTAATAGATTGGTTGCACAATCGTAAAACAGTTATTTCCCAATCTTTCCTCAGTTGTTGCCAAATCTTACCACTGTTGTTGCCCAATCTTACCACAGTTGTTGCCCAATCTAACCTCAGTTGTTTCTCAATCTTACCTCAGTTGTTGCCCAATCTTACCACATTTGTTGCCAAATCTTACCACATTTGTTGCCAAATCTTACCACATTTGTTACCCAATCTTTCCACATTTGTTAGCCAATCTTACCACAGTTGTTACCCAGTCTTACCACAGTTGTTACCCAATCTTACCACTGTTTTTGCCCAAGCTTACTACAGTTGTTACACATTCTTACCTCAGTTGTTACCCAATCTTACCATATTTGTTGTCCAATATTACCACAGTTGTTATCCAATCTTACCAGATTTGTTACCCAATCTTACCACATTTGTTGCCCAATCTTACAACATTTGCTGCCCAATCTTACCACAGTTGTTACCCAGTCTTACCACAGTTGTTACCCAATCTAACGACAGTTGTTACCCAATCTTACTACAGTTGTTACCCAATCTTACCTCAGTTGTTACCCAATCTTACCACACTTTTTGCCCAATCTTACCACAGTTGTTACCCTATCTTTCCACATTTTTTACCCTATCTTACCACATTTGTTGCCCAATACAGCTACATTTGTTGCCCAATCTTACCACAGTTGTTGCTAAATCTTACCACAGTTGTTGCCCAATCTTACCACTGTTGTTGCCCAATCTTACAATATTTGTTACCCAATCTAACCACAGTTTTTACCCAATCTTACCACTGTTGTTACCCAATCTTAAGACATTTGTTACCCAATCTTAAGACATTTGTTACCCAATCTTACCACAGCTGTTGCCCAATCTTACCACATTTGTTACCCAATTCATCAATTTGTTGCCCAATCTTACCCCAGTTGTTACCCAATCTTACCACATTTTTACCCAATCTTACCACATTGTTACCAAATCTTACAACATTTGTTACCCAATCTTACCACATTTTTTACCCAATCTTATATCAGTTCTTGCCCAGTCTTACCAAAGTTATTGCCAAATCTTACCCCATTTTGTTACCCAATCTCACCAAGGTTGTTGCTAAATCTTACCACAGTTGTTTCCCAATCTTACCACTGTTGTTTCCCAATCTTACCACAGTTGTTACCCAATCTTACCACATTTTTTACCCAATCTTACCACATTTGCTGCCCAATCTTACCACAGTTGTTACCCAGTCTTACCACAGTTGTTACCCAATCTAACGACAGTTGTTACCCAATCTTACCACAGTTGTTATCCAATCTTACTACAGTTGTTGCCCAATCTTACCACAGTTGTTACCCAATATTTCCACATTTTTTACCCAATCTTACCACATTTGTTGCCCAATCCGACTACATTTGTTGCCCAATCTTACCACAGTTGTTGCTAAATCTTACCACAGTTGTTGCCCAATCTTACCACTGTTGTTGCCCAATCTTACAATATTTGTTACCCAATCTAACCACAGTTTTTACCCAATCTTACCACTGTTGTTACCCAATCTTAACACATTTTTTACCCAATCTTAAGACATTTGTTACCCATTCTTAAGACATTTGTTACCCAATCTTACCACATTGTTACCAAATCTTACCACATTTGTTACCCAATCTTACATCAGTTCTTGCCCAGTCTTACCAAAGTTATTGCCCAATCTTACCCCATTTGTTACCCAATCTCACCACAGTTGTTGCTAAATCTTACCACAGTTGTTACCCAATTTTACCAATGTTGTTGCCCAAGCTTACTACAGTTGTTACCCAATCTTACCTCAGTTGTTACCCAATCTTACCACAGTTGTTGCTAAATCTTACCACAGTTGTTACCCAATCTTACCACAGTTGTTGCTAAATCTTACCACAGTTGTTACCCTATCTTACCAGATTTGTTACCCAATCTTACCACATTTGCTGCCCAATCTTACCACATTTGCTGCCCAATCTTACCACAGTTGTTACCCAGTCTTACCACAGTTGTTACCCAATCTAACGACAGTTGTTACCCAATCTTACCACAGTTGTTATCCAATCTTACTACAGTTGTTGCCCAATCTTACTACAGTTGTTACCCAATATTTCCACATTTTTTACCCAATCTTACCACATTTGTTGCCCAGTCTTACCACAGTTGTTACCCAATCTAACGACAGTTGTTACCCAATCTTACCACAGTTGTTATCCAATCTTACTACAGTTATTGCCCAATCTTACCACAGTTGTTACCCAATATTTCCACATTTTTTACCCAATCTTACCACATTTGTTGCCCAATCCGACTACATTTGTTGCCCAATCTTACCACAGTTGTTGCTAAATCTTACCACAGTTCCCAATCTTACCACAGTTGTTACCCAATATTTCCACATTTTTTACCCAATCTTACCACATTTGTTGCCCAATCCGACTACATTTGTTGCCCAATCTTACCACAGTTGTTGCTAAATCTTACCACAGTTGTTGCCCAATCTTACCACTGTTGTTGCCCAATCTTACAATATTTGTTACCCAATCTAACCACAGTTTTTACCCAATCTTACCACTGTTGTTACCCAATCTTAACACATTTGTTACCCATTCTTAAGACATTTGTTACCCAATCTTACCACAGCTGTTGCCCAATCTTACCACATTTGTTACCCAATTCATCAATTTGTTGCCCAATCTTACCCCAGTTGTTACCCAATCTTACCACATTTGTTAACCAATCTTACCACATTGTTACCAAATCTTACCACATTTGTTACCCAATCTTACATCAGTTCTTGCCCAGTCTTACCAAAGTTATTGCCCAATCTTACCACATTTGTTACCCAATCTCACCACAGTTGTTTCTAAATCTTACCACAGTTGTTGCCCAATCTTACCACTGTTGTTGCCCAATCTTACCACAGTTGTTACCCAATCTTACCACTGTTGTTGCCCAAGCTTACTACAGTTGTTACCCAATCTTACCTCAGTTGTTACCCAATCTTACCACAGTTGTTGCTAAATCTTACCACAGTTGTTACCCTATCTTACCAGATTTGTTACCCAATCTTACCACATTTGTTGCCCAATCTTACCACATTTTTTACCCAATCTTACCACATTTGCTGCCCAATCTTACCACAGTTGTTACCCAGTCTTACCACAGTTGTTACCCAATCTAACGACAGTTGTTACCCAATCTTACCACAGTTGTTATCCAATCTTACTACAGTTGTTACCCAATCTTACCATAGTTGTTGCCCAATTTTACCCCAGTTTTTACCCAATATTTCCACATTTTTTACCCAATCTTACCACATTTGTTGCCCAATCCGACTACATTTGTTGCCCAATCTTACCACAGTTGTTGCTAAATCTTACCACAGTTGTTGCCCAATCTTACCACTGTTGTTGCCCAATCTTACAATATTTGTTACCCAATCTAACCACAGTTTTTACCCAATCTTACCACTGTTGTTACCCAATCTTAACACATTTTTTACCCAATCTTAAGACATTTGTTACCCATTCTTAAGACATTTGTTACCCAATCTTACCACATTGTTACCAAATCTTACCACATTTGTTACCCAATCTTACATCAGTTCTTGCCCAGTCTTACCAAAGTTATTGCCCAATCTTACCCCATTTGTTACCCAATCTCACCACAGTTGTTGCTAAATCTTACCACAGTTGTTACCCAATTTTACCAATGTTGTTGCCCAAGCTTACTACAGTTGTTACCCAATCTTACCTCAGTTGTTACCCAATCTTACCACAGTTGTTGCTAAATCTTACCACAGTTGTTACCCAATCTTACCACAGTTGTTGCTAAATCTTACCACAGTTGTTACCCTATCTTACCAGATTTGTTACCCAATCTTACCACATTTTTTACCCAATCTTATATCAGTTCTTGCCCAGTCTTACCAAAGTTATTGCCAAATCTTACCCCATTTTGTTACCCAATCTCACCAAGGTTGTTGCTAAATCTTACCACAGTTGTTTCCCAATCTTACCACTGTTGTTTCCCAATCTTACCACAGTTGTTACCCAATCTTACCACATTTTTTACCCAATCTTACCACATTTGCTGCCCAATCTTACCACAGTTGTTACCCAGTCTTACCACAGTTGTTACCCAATCTAACGACAGTTGTTACCCAATCTTACCACAGTTGTTATCCAATCTTACTACAGTTGTTGCCCAATCTTACCACAGTTGTTACCCAATATTTCCACATTTTTTACCCAATCTTACCACATTTGTTGCCCAATCCGACTACATTTGTTGCCCAATCTTACCACAGTTGTTGCTAAATCTTACCACAGTTGTTGCCCAATCTTACCACTGTTGTTGCCCAATCTTACAATATTTGTTACCCAATCTAACCACAGTTTTTACCCAATCTTACCACTGTTGTTACCCAATCTTAACACATTTTTTACCCAATCTTAAGACATTTGTTACCCATTCTTAAGACATTTGTTACCCAATCTTACCACATTGTTACCAAATCTTACCACATTTGTTACCCAATCTTACATCAGTTCTTGCCCAGTCTTACCAAAGTTATTGCCCAATCTTACCACATTTGTTACCCAATCTCACCACAGTTGTTTCTAAATCTTACCACAGTTGTTGCCCAATCTTACCACTGTTGTTGCCCAATCTTACCACATTTGGTACCCAATCTTACCACAGTTGTTGCCCAATCTTACCATACTATTTCCCAATCTTACCACAGTTTTTGAGCGCACAGTGTTCCCATCGCACTCTGGAGTCAGTCGTGTAGCACCAAGGTTCATAAGAATCCTTCGTCACCCTGCAGTAGTTCTTGGGAAAATCTCCATCTTGAAACTCCTCTCTTTTGTACGTGTGTGAGTGGGGTTGGGTAACGTTCCAGTTCTGACAGGTACGGAGTCCCTGGGTCAGACTCAGCGTGCCCATATAGTTTCTTTTTTGATTGTTGTAGTAGCAGGAATTTTCTGAGATAAAACAATTGACTGAGATAAAACAGGAATCGATTGAGATAAAACCAAACATTTTTTATATCAAATTTTGGTCAAATGGCGATTAAAAAAAATTAAATGAAAAGTCAAACATGGTTTTTAAGGTAAAATTACCGAAAATTCAAACAGCTCTTGTAAATTTTTCACATTTCAATTAAAAAACGGGGGTGTGGGGTTGTTGAAATGGCACAATTTAATGACATTAAATACCATCACATTTTGATGAAATATTCAAATGTCTCACAGATAAAAGCCTTGAGCAGTTTCAGCTCGTTTGTCATCAAAGTCCGGCCACTCACATCAGGTGACTATAAAAGAAGGCAACAATGTTTGGAACGCCTTTCTGTCACACTTAATTTCACACGTGTCACTTGATGTGCTCTTGTTTACTTGTCTGTAGTGTGTCAACAAGTAAACAACACGCCAGCACAGACTTTCCTGACCACAGACAAGGGCCATAGACAAGGGCCATAGACAAGGGCCATAGACAAGGGCCATAGACAAGGGCCATAGACAAGGGCCATAGACAAGGGCCATAGACAAGGGCCATAGACAAGGGCCATAGACAAGGGCCATAGACAAGGGCCATAGACAAGGGCCATAGACAAGGGCCATAGACAAGGGCCATAGACAAGGGTCATAGACAAGGGCCATAGACAAGGGCACACTTCTCCATTGATCCATCCGGGAGTAATGTCTCAGTTCGGAGCTGATAGCACTGTGACCTCTTGTGATAACCTCATAGACATGGCCTATCTCCACACATGGTCTATCTCCACACATGGTCGATATACACACATGGTCTATCTCCACACATGGTCTATCTCTACATATGGTCTATCTCCCCACATGGTCTATCTCCCCATATGATCTATCGCCACACATGGTCTTTCTCCACACATTATCTATCTCCACACATGATCTATCTCCCCACATGGTCTATCTCCCCACATGATCTATCGCCACACAAGGTCTATCTCCCCACTTGCTCAATGGCCACACATGGTCTATCTCCCCACATGATCTATCGCCACTCACTTCTTATGTTTGGTCCATTTACAAATTGAATAATACTTGACAGGAAATGATGAAAGATTTGCGGAAAGATAAAGATGATGTGCGAAGGGGAGGTTAGGTTGCACCTTGAACTTAGAGCCCCACCTGCCACAAAATTTTCAGCGTTAAAAACTTATGTCAAAAAGAAAAAAAAAGGTTAAAATAAAACAGCAATCTAGACTTTGTTCCATGAAGAGGATAGATTTCATTTCTAAAATTACTCAAAATGAAAACTAACGTCTAGGGCCGATATCTCATCAACTTAATTGTTTTCATCCTGACTCACAACTATACACATTACGTTATAAGCAATAGTCCAAAATTTACTAATTACGTCATAAGCAATAGTTTCAACTAGAAAACCTGCGTCTCATAAGCAATAGACTCAACTCTAAAATTACGTCTTAAGCAATAGTCCCAACCATACAACCTGCGTTGTAAGTTATAGTGCTAACTACACGAAATACGCCATAAAAAATAGTCACCACTACAAAAATAAAATCATTTAAGATAGTCCCACAACTAAGGTAACAGCTACAACTACGCAACTAAGGTAACAGCTACAACTACGCAACTAAGGTAACAGCTACAACTACACAACTAAGGTAACAGCTATAACTACACAACTAAGGTAACAGCTACAACTACACAACGAAGACAACAGTTACAACTGCACACGTTACATCATTAAAGAAGCGTGCTAATGGTGTGGCCGACTGCTGTAAATGTTTGTTGGGGGAATAAAGAGTGTGTGTGTGTGTAGGTGAGTTAGTGGGGGCGTGTTAGATGAAAAATGTTTGCTTTATTCCCTGTTTAAAAAGTCTATTTAAAAAAATAATATGGAATATAGTACATAAAAAAAAAATATTATTGGCACATCATTGAAATAATGTTGACACACAATTGACATATTATTGGCACACCATTGACATAATGGTGGCACATCATTTACACAGTATTGGAACACCATTGATATTATTTTTTGGCACACCATCTGCCTACCTAATTGACATCCGGGGCCCCAGAAACCCACTTTGCATCTTCCACTCCTGCAATAGCCCGTCACCTTGTCACATGCTACTTCAGGACTGCTACATTGACAGCGAAATTTGCATTTGTAGCCAAAGTAGCCATCTGGACATTTCTGCATCATGTTGTGTAGCCTAAACACTGGAAAAATAGAGAATAAGTTATTTGTAAACTGACTGAGATAGAAAGATAATATCAACTCTAAAAAAAAAAAATACCAACAACGAAAATTTATGTTATCTTTATAACGGGCTCAACTTGAACAGCTGACGGGAAGCGCTTTCTGGAATTGGAAGATTTCTATAAATAAATGAGAACCCGAGTAGATTTAAGTTGCGCAGGGAACGGGCGAGTGCGCTCCCCTGTCTTCAACACCCGCCCCCAAAACGCTGCGTGGTGGTATGTTCTAAAAATAGCAGTGAAAGAAAGACTAAAATACACCGGAGCACGTGTTGCCTGGTAGGTACGCGAATGCTCTAGTCCAGCGGTTCTCAACTTGTGGGTCGCGACCCCTTTGTGGGGGCACATGACCCTTTAACAAAGGGTCGCCTAAGACCATCTGGAAATACATAACTCTACAATTATATATAACGTATCCACGAAAATAATTTTGTGGTTGGGGAACTGTATTAAAGGGTCGCGGCATTAGAAAGGTTGAGAACCACTGCTATAGTCAACGATGTAGAGAGCAGAGAAGAGAAGCGAAATGAGAGGAGAAAGAAAAGAGCCCGGGCTCGTCTGCAGCTGTTGCGACCTGAGTATTTGCCCTTGTTCCTCTGGAGGCCGGTGCGGACTACCGCAGAAGTTGAGCAGTTGGGCGCAAAGTTGAAAACGTGAAGAGGTAGTGTTAGGCTTTAGTTTCTGGTTACCACCGTCATGGTCAACAAACGTAAGTCTTAAACGGACGGGAGCGGTGGATGTAGATACGCGCGTTGCACGCTGGGCCATCACAAGGAAAGGGCTGAGCCCGGGACAGCTATTCAATTTTGGCACCCTCTTCGAGTATTTTTAGCACGCCCCCCTCCCCCTCATATCTCTCTCCCGGCGCCCATGGAAGCCTTTTTCTGATATTGTCCTTTTTTAAAGTCGTAAGTAAACGATGCAACACATAACAAAACTCTGTATAACAAGTCTCCGTATAACAAGTCTCCGTATAACAAGTCTCCGTACAAAAATTCTCCAAAGCTTAACAGTTTGGGGAAAACGAACACCTCAGTCTAAGACGCCAACAGCCATCCTTTGCATTGGGGAAAAGTATATATATGCGTGTGTGTGGGGGGGGGGGGGGGGGGGGGAATTTCCAATTCCAAAAATGGGGTGCTGG
>CAXITT010000050.1:592285-607760 GCA_964033795.1 Lymnaea stagnalis | reverse complement strand
AAAATCCCCCCCCCCCCCCAGATTTCTTGACACCCCCCTTCCCCGAGCTTACTTGAAAATGGGATTGAGCTCCATTACTCCGTACCGAGGCCAACACTGAAGTGATGGAGCGCCTTGCCAAGATGCCCGAGGTTGTCTCCGTACACTTTTAGTGTGGGTGAACACATGGCATCATCTTTTAGTGTGGGTGAACACATGGCATCATCTTTTAGTGTGGGTGAACACATGGCATAATCTTTTAGTGTGGGTGAACACATGGCATCATCTTTTAGTGTGGGTGAACACATGGCATCATCTTTTAGTGTGGGTGAACACATGGCATAATCTTTTAGTGTGGGTGAACACATGGCATAATCTTTTAGTGTGGGTGAACACATGGCATCATCTTTTAGTGTGGGTGAACACATGGCATCATCTTTTAGTGTGGGTGAACACATGGCATCATCTTTTAGTGTGGGTGAACACATGGCATCATCTTTTAGTGTGGGTGAACACATGGTATAATCTTTTAGTGTGGGTGAACACATGGCATAATCTTTTAGTGTGGGTGAACACATGGCGTAATCTTTTAGTGTGGGTGAACACATGGCATAATCTTTTAGTGTGCGTGAACACATGGCATAATCTTTTAGTGTGGATGAACACATGGCATAATCTTTTAGTGTGGGTGAACACATGGCATCATCTTTTAGTGTGGGTGAACACATGGCATAATCTTTTAGTGTGGGTGAACACATGGCATAATCTTTTAGAGTGGGTGAACACATGGCATCATCTTTTAGTGTGGGTGAACACATGGCATAATCTTTTAGTGTCGGTGAACACATGGCATAATCTTTTAGTGTGGGTGAACACATGGCATAATCTTTTAGTGTGGGTGAACACATGGCATAATCTTTTAGTGTGGGTGAACACATGGCATCATCTTTTAGTGTGGGTGAACACATGGCATAATCTTTTACTGTAGGTGAACACATGGCATCATCTTTTAGTGTGGGTGAACACATGGCATTATCTTTTAGTGTGGGTGAACACATGGCTTAATCTTTTAGTGTGGGTGAACACATGGCATAATCTTTTAGTGTGGGTGAACACATGGCATTTTCTTTTAGTGTGGGTGAACACATGGCATAATCTTTTAGTGTGGGTGAACACATGGCATAATCTTTTAGTGTGCGTGAAC
This sequence comes from Lymnaea stagnalis, assembly GCA_964033795.1. Taxonomy (NCBI): domain Eukaryota; kingdom Metazoa; phylum Mollusca; class Gastropoda; family Lymnaeidae; genus Lymnaea; species Lymnaea stagnalis. The sequence continues at coordinate 606,577 of CAXITT010000050.1, read as the reverse complement.
ACATGGCATAATCTTTTAGTGTGGGTGAACACATGGCATCATCTTTTACTGTAGGTGAACACATGGCATAATCTTTTACTGTAGGTGAGCACATGGCATAATCTTTTAGTGTTGGTGAACACATGGCATAATCTAGTCTTTTACATAACTAGTATCTTACACAAATAGTCTCCAACACTACTTGTCTCTTACACAACTAGTCTCTTGCACAACTAGTCTCTTACACAACTAGTCTCTGTCACAACTAGTCTCTGATACAAATAGTCTCTTACACAACAAGTCTTTTACATAACTCGTCTCTTACAGAACTAGTCTTTTACATAACTCGTCTCTTACAGAACTAGTCTCTTACACAAGTAGTCTCTTACACAAGTAGTCTCTTACACAACTAGTCTCTTACACAACTAGTCTCTTACATAACCTCATATTAGCCTTTCCGTTATCTGCGGCCTTACTCACAGGATGCAGGCATTTATCAGACGACGAGAGAAGTAGTTTCCAGTGGAAATCACCGACACTCTTGCTTCCTTGCATTCAAACGACATTACACCGCGCCTTTATGAGTGTATCCCTACACGGGCCGACTTACAGTTTCTTCCCTGAATACATCCACCGGGAACTATGCCTTGTTTACGAGTGTACCCCTACACGGGCCGACTTACAGTTGCTCCCCTGAATACATCCACCGGGAACTATGCCTTGTTTATGAGTGTATCCCTACACGGGCCGACTTACAGTTGCTCCCCTGAATACATCCACCGGGAACTATGCCTTGTTTATGAGTGTATCCCTACACGGGCCGACTTACAGTTGCTCCCCTGAATACATCCACCGGAAACTATGCCTTGTTTATGAGTGTATCCCTACACGGGCCGACTTACAGTTTCTCTACTGAGTGCAGGGGATTAACGCCTTGTGATTTCCCAACACACTTTACGTCACGAAAGATTGTCTGCCACAAAAAATTGAGAGAAGTGATGGCCGCACCATCGTATTCACAACTGACCGTCCGTTCAATGGCACGTGACTAAAAGCTTCTTGTGTGATGTTTCCGGGGTAAAAGGGAGTGAGGGAGTGGGGGGGGGGGGCGGGGAGTTTCCCACGAGTTTGAAGGCGACACTGACCTCAAATAACGAATGTAAATTCCCCAATTGGCCTGGCAACCTTGATCCCCCTGGGGAGAGGGGGGGGGGGGGGGGGGGGGGGGGGGGGCGGGTAGTTTCCCACGAGTTTGAAGGCGACACTGAACTCAAATAACGAATGTAAATTCCCCAATTGTGCTGGCAACCTTGATTCCCCCGAGGACATTGGGCACACACAAAAAAATGGGCAAGATATCACACCCACTTTTACACGGCAGATTTATCACACCAACTATTACACGGCAGATTTATCACACCAACTATTACATGGCAGATTTATCACACCAACTACTACACGGCAGATTTATCACACCAACTACTTCAGAAACAAAAAATTATATAAACGCACAAAACGCAATTGCGATTTAAAAAAAAAAAATCTCATTTAGCGCAGTTATAGGGAATATTATTTCATGAAATTCATGGCATCGTATTTCCTCCACGTTTGTTTTGAAAAACAGGAAAAACGGGTTTTTGGGCGTTGGGGTTATGAGGTGGGTCTAAACATTTGAAAGCATATGTTTATATGAGTCTATGTGCCAAGTCTCAGCTTGGCAGGTTGACCGGTAGTGGGTCAATTAGCCGTCCGAATAGTTTGCCACCCAGCCAGCCTCCAAACCAAAGCAAAGTTAGTATGAAGCATTTCCAAAGACAAAAGGACGAATATCTTTCAAAGAACGTGATGATTGAATTTACCAACATTACACACCGAAGACAAAAAAACATAACCAAGTAACCAAACTACAATGTGCTCCTTCAAGGTCACCGTTTCTATCAATGATGAAATCTAAGACTGATTTTAATTCTAACATGATGTTAAATTTTTATCAAACTATGGTTTGATTTCAAATTGTCCATCATTCGTTTGTCTTCGAATTGTCCACCATGAGTTTGTTTGTCTTCGAAATGTCCACCATTCGTTTGTGTTGGATGTGTTTACCATTCCTTTCAACACAGGCAGACACTATACAACTAGATTTTTTTCATCATTGCAAAAAGTGTTACCATTTTGTTCCCGGACTCAGTTTTGAGAACAACATTGACATACAAAAGTAAAGTAGCTGACACAGTTGTATCCCTTTTCCCCCCTGACCTGCATTCATTGCAAAGGATTTCTGTAAAGTAGCCCGAAAAAGGTGAACACGAATTCATGACAGTTCATGTACATGTTTGTGTACGAGTTCGAGTATGGCGAAATATTTCATACTTGTCGTTTTCAAAATCCCGTGTAAACTAGATTGGTCTAGTTCGTCCAGTTCTTTCCACACGTTGTTCATACTATACTAGCACTGAATCAACTCAAGCCCTTTTTCATAATAAATGCAACTTTAATATCTAATTAAATTCACAGACTGTTAATTCTGTATACACACGCATAGCGCAGCTCGCCATCAGAGAAAAATAAAACACAACCTCCTTTTAAAAAGTCCATTTCAAGACTGTCAGACGACTAAAACGTTAAAACAGACTAGACAATACGTCATAATAAGCTAAAAAAAATACGTCACCACGTCAAGCGCGGGAAGAGCGTTCACTAACCAATTAATCTGTCAAAAACACAACGAGCGTAAGCTAACATAACATCAAGTGCGCAACATTTATTAATGAACTCCCATACTAAACAATCGTTACTTTTTAAGGTAATCATTTCTTTGTCCAAAATTAAAATTTGTGTCAAATTATTTTCTGAATTTTACGACTTATGGGATAAAATTGCCGGTTGATCACATTAAATTCATATTTTGTTTAACTCAATGAATGCTCGCCATAATTTACGATTTGGGGAAAAACATTGTGTCAGATTTATTGAGATTTATCTGGCAACAAAGGTTTGTTCACAACAATGCGCTGTAGATCAATATCTAGCAATCTCTCTCCCTCTCTCTTTCACTCTCTCTGTTATTTCTCATCAATTACTCCCACCACCCCCCCCATCCAACTCCCCCTCACTATATACATCACCATCTTCTCTCCTTCACTATATACATCACCATCTTCTCTCCCTCACTATATCCATCACCATCTTTCATCTTATTTCTCATCAATTACTCCACCCATCCCCCCATCCAACTCTCCCTCATTATATCCATCACCATCTTTCATCATCTAAAGCCAATCTCCTTTCATCCATTTTCATCTGTGAAATCTGGTCCTTCAATTTATTTACAAATTATAAGGTCTTACCAAATATTCCTGACTGCTTCTTCAACTCTTTTGTGTCTGAATCTAACGAACTCATTGTCGTAAACATAGAACTCAAAGCTTTAAACATAGAACTCAATGCTGTAAACATAGAACTCAATGCTGTAAACATAGAACTCAATGCTGTAAACATAGAACTCAAAGCTTTAAAAATAGAACTCAAAGCTTTAAACATAGAACTCAATGCTGTAAACATAGAATTCAATGCTGTAAACATATAACTCAATGCTGTATACATATAACTTAATTTTTAAACATAGAACTAAATCCTGTACACATAGAACTCAATCCTGTAAACATAGACCTCAATGCGGTATACATAGAACTTAATGGTGTAAGCATATAACTCAATCCTGTAAACATAGAACTCAATCCTGTAAACATAGAACTCAATGCTGTAAACATAGAACTCAATGCTGTAAACATAGAGCTCAATACTGTAAACATAGAACTTAATGTTGTAAACATAGAACTCAATCCTGTAAACATAGAACTCAATCCTGTAAACATAGACCTCAATCTGTAAACAAAGAACTTAATTCTATAAACATAGAACTCAAAGCTTTAAACATAGACCTCAATGCTGTATGCATGGAACTTAATGTTGTAAAAATAGAACTCAATGCTGTAAACATAGAACTCAATGCTGTAAACATAGAACTCAATGCTGTAAACATAGAACTCAATACTGTAAACATAGAACTCAATGCTGTAAACATAGAACTCAATGCTGTAAACATAGAACTCAATGCTGTACCCATAGAACTCAATCCTGTTCAATGTTTTAATCTGTCTTTTTCAACATATTAAAAAGAACCAACATGTCTATTGCATTTGCCAGTTTTTTAAATTTGGCTCAGAGACTATTTTGTTTTTAGGTTCGCTTAGCGACTATTATTTTTTTTTAGGTTTCGCTTAGAGACTGTTGTTTTTAGGTTTCGCCTACATACTTTTTTAGGTTTGGCCGAAAACCTCTTAAGTTTTCTTACCTGAGGTTCACCTGCCTTCACCTGTGGGCAAATTTACGTTTTAAATGAGTTAAAAACTCGTCTTGTAAAACTAACTTTCTTAAAGTCCAAGGATGGAAGCGGTGCCCATCATTTTCTGTTCTGCTATTTGAGTAAATCACAATACTTGACTTTTTGATGGAAGATTGAAAGATTAGAACTTCAGTTGCAAAAAAAATTAAAAAAAACAAAAAAAAACCCATCAATAACAAACAACAAACACCCCCCCGCCCCCCCGGCCCGCATAAAACAAACAAACAAACAAAAGTAAAACAACAACCAAAGGTTCTTTAAACATCGCCTGTGGATGGTAACAGCTTGGAATGATGAAGGGGGCGCTGGGATTGCCACAAAACAACAACACAACGCTGGTGTCCTCGAGCTAACACAAGGCGCTGGGGCACTAGAACTAACACAAGGCGCTGGCGCACTAGAACCAACACAAGGCGCTGGTGCACTAGAACTAACACAAGGCGCTGGTGCACTAGAACTAACACAAGGCGCTGGAGCACTAGAACTAACACAAGGCGCTGGTGCACTAGAACTAACACAAGGTGCCGGTGCACTAGAACTAACACAAGGCGCTGGTGCACTAGAACTAACACAAGGCGCTGGTGCACTAGTACTAACACAAGGTGCCGGTGCACTGGAACTAACACAAGGCGCTGGTGCACTAGAACTAACACAAATTATCTGCGTTTGTTTCACCTGTGAAGGTTTTGTAAGCGTCGACCAGATTCTGATCCCTTGACTCGACAGGTTTTAAAAAATTAAAGATCTTTATGCTAGACAGCTCGAAACGGAAACCATGATAAGGTCAATTTCTAAGGTCAATATTTCACATTCAATATTTCATGGTCAATATTTCCAGTTGTTCAAATGTTCCTTAAAGACAAGGAAATTTCCGCTTGATAAAACCCTTGCTTGTGTGTGTGCAAAATAAGGATGCCCCCATCAACGATTAGTCGCTTCCGTTTGCATTTTGATTAGTTATCATGCAACGCCATCTGGTGAGGACATCATCACATGCACATGTCGTTATACAAGTTCATTACTGCAGTGAATTAAATTAATACAACAAACCATTCTTCCAGAAACATCTGTGTCCGACATCAAGAAGACCGGGTAACTGAACATTTTGAATCAAGAGTAATAATTGTTGGGAATCAAGAGTGTTCATTGTTTGGAATCAAGAGTGTTCATTGTTTGGAATCAAGAGTGTTCATTGTTTGGAATCAAGAGTGTTCATTATTTTAAATCCACGAAGAGTGAAAACAGAATTGCTAAGTTTTATTGTAATATTCTTGATGTGAATATTTTACAATCCTGTGTGTGTGTGCGTGTCTTGGAGGGGGTGGGCTGTATACAATTGTATCAGATCTAGTACGCAGGGACATCATTTCAGGTTTTTAAAGGGGTTTGGGGGGGGGGGGGGGAACCAAAACTTGGTTGGCTTGTTAAGTTGTTTACTACTGGAGGTGCCACAGTACATAGCAATTTAAATAAAACCTGCAAATTCATTGGGAAGGGGGGGGGATGGGGGGCAAAAGCTTAAGCCTTCCATCCCCAAATGGCTTCACTGCTAACACTTCGAGTTGTTGTATGAGGTCTAACACTTCAGATTTTGCTGCTAACACTTCGAGTTGTTGTATGAGGTTTAACACTTCAGATTTTGCTGCTAATACTTCGAGTTGTTGTATGAGGTTTAACACTTCAGATTTTGCTGCTAACACTTCGAGTTGTTGTATGAGGTTTAACACTTCAGATTTTGCTGCTAAAACTTCGAGTTGTTGTATGAGGTTTAACACTTCAGATTTTGCTGCTAACACTTCGAGTTGTTGTATGAGGTTTAACACTTCAGATTTTGCTGCTAACACTTCGAGTTGTTGTATGAGGTTTAACACTTCAGATTTTGCTGCTAATACTTCGAGTTGTTGTATGAGGTTTAACACTTCAGATTTTGCTGCTAACACTTCGAGTTGTTGTATGAGGTTTAACACTTCAGATTTTGCTGCTAACACTTCGAGTTGTTGTATGAGGTTTAACACTTCAGATTTTGCTGCTAGCACTTCGAGTTGTTGTATGAGGTTTAACACTTCAGATTTTGCTGCTAATACTTCGAGTTGTTGTATGAGGTCTAACACTTCAGATTTTGCTGCTAATACTTCGAGTTGTTGTATGAGGTCTAACACTTCAGATTTTGCTGCTTCTACTTCGAGTTGTTGTATGAGGTTTAACACTTCAGATTTTGCTGCTAACACTTCGAGTTGTTGTATGAGGTCTAACACTTCAGATTTTGCTGCTAACACTTCGAGTTGTTGTATGAGGTCTAACACTTCAGATTTTGTGCCGTAAGGCTTTTATGTTTCGACTGCTGCTGGAAGCGTTGCAAACATGGCCAGTCGATGTATTTCGTGTTCGGTTTTTCATTTTTGTTTGTTGAAGAAGGTCTTAACTAAAGTCCAATAGTTATTTCTTTTCTTTTTAAAATTTTTTTGTTTTCCTTTTATTTTTTCACACTCATAGTTTGTTGACGTTTCATCTAAAAATTAGACTTCTTTTTCTCCTCTTCTATATTTTGAGGGCCCACCATCAATGCATTGATCATTCTGGCTCCTTATGTTTCAGAGGGGTTCGCGATGTAAATGTGCATGGCTTGAAGGGGATACTTCACTGTTTGAAAGGGCTACTCAGAGTTGATCTTATGAACTGAGGCTTGGAAGACAGGAGGCAAAAGACGCAACTGTGTCAAATGTAGGCGTCTTAACTGTTGCTTTTGGATCGTCTTCCAGTCCCGTATTTCTTTGACAGGAATGAGGAGCTACTATACTGAGCTCTTGTTTTTATGGGCCGGAACTTCCTGTCATGGCCTCTACGCTGTCTGGGGGGGGGGGGGGGGGGGGAGAGGGACGAGTTTCTGTAATGCTGGAGCAGTGGAGCAGTGGAGCAGTGGAGCAGCCTATTTTTTATCTTGTACATAACTTTTCAAACAAACCCACCCCTTATCTAATGGGTCCACAGTTAAATCATGTTTTCAGCCCCATAGGAGGTTAAGCCACCCCCCCCCCTCTGTCCCAACTGTGACTCCATCATTGTTAATAAGAAAATTGAAGAAATGAATAATCACAAACTTTCAAAATAAATTAGACAAAGTTTTTATATAAATCACTTATATGCATTTTTATGCGACTAAGCGATGTCTATAGTTATTATTTACTTCATATTCCCCTGGGGAAAAAAAAGGAAAAACAGATTTTTGGCGTAGGGCCGGTACTGAAAATTTGATAAAATATGTTGTCATCGCAAACAAGTCTGTGTGTCAAGTTACAGCTCGATAGGTTGTCGGGAAGTGGGTCAATTAGCCGTCTGAAGATTTTGCCACAAACCCAGATAGAAACACACAAACAACAGCGAAGCTAAGTATAATAGATTTAAAAAAAAAAGATTGAATTTATTTATAACAAGGAATGTCTGGTTGCAAAGTGTCAACAATCTCAAAATGTCAGGTTGCAAAGTGTCAACAATCTCAAAATGTCAGGTTGAAAAGTGTCAACAATCATGAAATGTCAGGCTGCAAAGTGTCAACAATCATGAAATGTCAGGTTGCAAAGTGTCAACAATCATGAAATGTCAGGTTTTAAATTCTGATCAGATATTATTATCCACGAGATAGGAGAGAGAACTCTCACATCTCCTCATGGTGTTGTATGAGATGATCGAGAGCGCTCAGTGGAGAGAGAACTCTCACGTCTCCCCATCGTGTTGTATGAGATGATCGAGAGCGCTCAGTGGAGAGAGAACTCTCACATCTCCCCATCGTGTTGTATGAGATGATCGAGAGCGCTCAGTGGAGAGACAACTCACACATCTCCTGATGGTGTTGTATGAGATGATAGAGAGCGCTCAGTGGGGAGAGAACTCTCACATCTCCCCATCGTGTTGTATGACATGATAGTGAGCGCTCAGTTGAGAGAGAACTCTCACATCTCCTCATTGTGTTGTATGAGATGATAGAGAGCGCTCAGTGGAGAGAGAACTCTCACATCTCCCCACCGTGTTGTATGAGATGATCGAGAGCGCTCAGTGGAGAGAGAACTCTCACATCTCCTCATTGTGTTGTATGAGATGATAGAGAGCGCTCAGTGGAGAGAGAACTCTCACATCTCCCCATCGTGTTTTATGAGATGATAGAGAGCGCTCAGTGGAGAGAGAACTCTCACATCTCCCCATCGTGTTGTATGAGATGATCGAGAGCGCTCAGTGGAGAGACAACTCACACATCTCCTCATGGTGTTGTATGAGATGATAGAGAGCGCTCAGTGGGGAGAGAACTCTCACATCTCCCCATCGTGTTGTATGACATGATCGAGAGCGCTCAGTTGAGAGAGAACTCTCACATCTCCTCATTGTGTTGTATGAGATGATAGAGAGCGCTCAGTGGAGAGAGAACTCTCACATCTCCCCATCGTGTTGTATGAGATGATCGAGAGCGCTCAGTGGAGAGAGAACTCTCACATCTCCTCATTGTGTTGTATGAGATGATAGAGAGCGCTCAGTGGAGAGAGAACTCTCACATCTCCCCATCGTGTTTTATGAGATGATAGAGAGCGCTCAGTGGAGAGAGAACTCTCACATCTCCCCATCGTGTTGTATGAGATGATCGAGAGCGCTCAGTGGAGAGAACGAACAATTCACTGTAAGTGCACACAACATGCCGTCACCAACACTTGTTCCCAATCACTTAAGGCCACTTGCCACATTTCAAGTTCCCTCAGCGGTTTGCCGGGAAATCTAATTTCCTTGGCACAGTGTGCTCCCTTGTGTGCTCCCTTGTGTGCTCGCCATGCTGTATGTCAGATAAACGCCCCCCCCCCTTTTTACATAACGCATTCCTACATCCATGGATGGAAAATCGTAGACGGGAAGTTGGACATTTCATTGTGGGACCTTTGATGGGACCTTTGATGGGACCTTTGATGGGACATTTGATGGGGCCGTTGGTTAAACCTTTGATGGTACCTTTATGGGACCTTTATGGGACCTTTGATGGGACCTTTGATGGGACCTTTGATGGGACCTTTGATGGGACCTTTGATGGGACCTTTGATGGGACATTCGATTGGACCTTTGGTGACACCTTTGGTTGAACCTTTGATGGGACCTTTATGGGGCCTTTGATGGGACCCTTATGGGACCTTTGATGGGAATTTTGATGAACCTTTGGTGACACCTTCGGTTGAACCATTGATGTTACCTTTGGTTGAAACTCTGATGGGACATTTGATGGGTTATTTGATGGGGACTTTGGATGCACCTTTTGTTTGTACCTACGATAAAATTCTTGAACGGTCTTTGGTCGGAAATTGGTGGGACCTTTGATCTGATGTCTTTTGTGGGTTTGCGTTGGGACTGTGTTTAAACTTGATCGGTGTTGTATAATAAATATCAAACTACAACTTGTGATAAAATAAGCGAAAAAACCAACAACCAAACTATCCCACACACCCACCAACTCCCTCCACTCAAAATCCACCCTCCCAAAAGCGAAGCACCCACCCATCCACTCCCTCCACTCAAAATCCACCCTCCCAAAAGCGAAGCACCCACCCTTCCACTCCCATCCAAAAAACGCATGTCTAGATCATTTGATTTATGTTGAAGTTGATTATATTGTTATCGAATCCAATACCCGTAGTCGATTCTATGAATAAAACAGACGAGTCCTAAGTTCAAAAGATACACGTACTTTTTGGTGAGTTCACATACCGTTCTGGTCTGTCTGGTTTGAAAGGCCCATTTCCGCCGAGCTATCCCTGCGCCCGACCGCAGCACTCAGGAACACAATATTCCTACGTCCGTCGATTGAACTGCTGGCATAATGGCATCACAGTGGATGTTTGATTGATGGCGGCCACTGTGAACTATGCAGTAACAGTTTTGCAGCGGCTAGACATTGTCCAAGTTAATTCACGATTGGTGACATCCAAGTTAATACATGACGAATGGTGATGTCCAAGGAATGGTGATGTCCAATGAGGGGAAACGTCCAAGGAATGGTGACGTCCAAGGAATGGTAACGTCCAAGGAAAGGTGACGTCCAACGTATAGAGACGTGCAGTTTCTTAGGCTCGTAAGACTGTGTTTTTCCGGAATGGATTGCGTCCAGGATGGAGTGTGTCCTGATCGGAGTGTGTCCTGATCGGAGTGTGTCCTGATCGGAGTGTGTCCTGATCGGAGTGTGTCCTGATCGGAGTGTGTCCTGATCGGAGTGTGTCCTGATCGGAGTGTGTCCTGATTGGTGTCTGTCCTGATCGGTGTGTGTCCTGATTGGTGTTTGTCCTGATCGGCGTGTGTCCTGATCGGTGTGTGTCCTGATTGGTGTTTGTCCTGATCGGCGTGTGTCCTGATCGGAGTGTGTCCTGATCGGCGTGTGTCCTAATGGTTGTCTGTCACTAATTGGGATTCTTATAAAGTGCGTTACTTGTCTGGATGTTTTGTCCAAAGTACAACCCAAGTACACATTGCTGGACACAAGTACACATTGCTGGACCCAAGTACACATTGCTGGACCCAAGTACACATTGCTGGACCCAAGTACACATTGCTGGACCCAAGTACACATTGCTGGACCCAAGTACACATTGCTGGACCCAAGTACACATTGCTGGACCCAAGTACACATTGCTGGACCCAAGTACACATTGCTGGACCCAAGTACACATTGCTGGACCCAAGTACACATTGCTGGACCCAAGTACACATTGCTGGACCCAAGTACACATTGCTGGACCCAAGTACACATTGCTGGACCCAAGTACACATTGCTGGACCCAAGTACACATTGCTGGACCCAAGTACACATTGCTGGACCCAAGCACACATTGCTGGACCCAAGCACACATTGCTGGACCCAAGCACACATTGCTGGACCCAAGCACACATTGCTGGATATTACATTTGATCAAGGATTTATACGAGAAACCAGGTTTTTAAAGGCTATTCAATTCAAAGACGATTTTAACTACACTAAAAAGTGGAAAATAATTAAAATTTCTTAAAAAGAATTTCTCGAATAAAGTCTGCCATGTTAAATGAATCATTTCGTTTTAATGTCTCCATTTAAATTCTGCGCATTTTGTTTGATGGCATGTTCTTCAATTAAATTGGAATCATTTTTCTGTCGTATGTCAGAGAGCACATGACATGCTAACTCCTAGGCATTGATTTTACTGTCACACAGGCATGCGAACAGTTCGTAAGGGACACCCATGGTACATGGGTATAGAGAGATCCACGGTACATGGGTATAGAGACACACATGGTACATGGGTATAAAGACACAAACGGTAAATGGGTATAGAGACACACACGATACATGGGTATAGAGACACACACGGTACATGGGTATAGATAGAAATAAAGCATAGTTTACACATATGTTATATTCTATGCAATCACTTGTACCGCTCTGTCCAACTCAACCACTTGTACCGCTCTCTCCAACTCAATTACTTGTACCGCTCTGTCCAACTCAATCACTTGAACCGCTCTCTCCAACTCTATCACCTGTACCCCTCTGTCCAACTCAATCACCTGTACCCCTCGGTCCAACTCAATCACCTATACTGCTCTGTCCAACTCAATCACCTGTACCGCTCAATCCGACTCAATCAGCTGTACCGCTCTCTCCGACTCAATCACGTGTATCGCTCTTTCCGACTCAAGCCCTTGTGCTGCTGGTACATACAAGACTTAGCTGCAGTGGATTCAACTATTCGTACTTAAATCAAAGTGAGACTTTTTCCGAACACAGAATTTAGACTTTATTTTTTTGTATCATCAAGGAAAGTATTTCGAATCAAATTCAAACTCAGAAAGAAGGAATACAAAAAAGGGGTGTAGGGTGTGGGGTGTGGCTGGTGATTGCCTACGTCCCTAGAGATCAGGGGTGGAGATAAAACGGCTGTCTTCGATTCTCTCCCACCCCCACCCCCCCCCTACAATAAGGTTTACAATGATGTTCACCCCTGATGAGATTATCCCAGCTCCACAAATCAATTACATTTAGGGAAGCCGTAGTCCTCGGCCCAGACCCATTCTTTTGATTGGTCTAAACAACTTATCTCGTGCTCATATCTTTAAAAGTATCAACTCTCTAGATACACTCTACTTATTTCGTGCTGATTTCTTTCAACGTATCAACTCTCTTGATACACTCTACTTATCTCGTGCTCATTTCTTTCAAAGTATCAACTCTCGTGATACACTCTACTTATCTCGTGCTCATTTCTTTAAAAGTATCAACTCTCGTGATACACTCTACTTATCTCGTGCTCATTTCTTTCAAAGTATCAACTCTCGTGATACACTAAACATTGCAAGTTTAGTTTAAATAATATTACGTATTATTCTGGAATGTAATTTTGTTAAAGTCATAAATTGTTTGTATGTAAAACTATTTTTAATATATGGAGAATAGTTATTTTGTACAGTTTAATTGTGATGTGATACACTACATTTATTTTATGATACGCAACATTTATTATGATACACACCATTTGTTATATGATACACAACATTTGTACTGCATTACACAAATTTGTCCTGTGATACACTACATTTGTTATATGATACACAACATTTGTTATATGATACACAACATTTTTTAATGGATACGCAACATTTGTTACATGATATGCACATTTGTTATATGATACACAACATTTATTATATGATACTCAACATTTGTTATATGATAAACAACATTTGTTATATGATACACAACATTTGTTATATGATACGCAACATTTGTTATATGATAAACAACATTGTTTTATGATACGCAACATTTGTTATATGATACACAATATTTGTTATTTCATACGCAACATTTGTTATATGATACACAACATTGTTATATGATACACAAAATTTGTTATATGATACACACCATTTGTTATATGATACACAAAATTTGTCCTGTGATACACCAGTTTGTCCTGTGATACACTACATTTGTTATATGATACACAACATTTGTTATATGATACGAACATTTGTTATATGATACGAACATTTGTTATATGATACACAACATTTGTTATATGATACGCAACATTTATTATATGATACACAACATTGTTATATGACACACAAAATTTGTCCTGTGATACACAAATTTGTCCTGCGATACACTACATTTGTTATATGATACACAACATTTGTCCTGTGATACACAACATTTATTATATGATACGCAACATTTGTTATATGATACACAACATTGCTATATGATACGCAACATTTGTTATATGATACACAACATTGTTATATGATACACAAAATTTGTTATATGATACACACCATTTGTTATATGATATACAAAATTTGTCCTGTGATACACCAGTTTGTCCTGTGATACACTACATTTGTTATATGATACACAACATTTGTTATATGATACACAACATTTGTAATATGATACGAACATTTGTTATATGATAAACAACATTTGTTATATGATACGCAACATTTGTTATATGATACACAACATTGTTATACGATACGCAACATTTATTATATGATACACAACATTGTTATATGATACACACAATTTGTAATATGACACACAAAATTTGTCCTGTGATACACAAATTTGTCCTGTGATACACTACATTTGTTATATGATACACAACATTTGTCCTGTGATACACTACAGTTTTTATATGATATGCAATATTTGTTATATGATACACAACATTTGTTATATGATACACAACATTTGTCCTGTGACACACAACCTTTCAATCACTTTTTCTCGAACGCAAATTTCAGCCACTTCTTACTCCCATAATTTCTTGCCCATTTTTTTCCAGCGTCTCCCACACTATTAAATTTACATTTGATTACCCTCCCCCCCCCCCCCCCCCCCCCCCCCCCCC
>CAXITT010000050.1:548482-581675 GCA_964033795.1 Lymnaea stagnalis | reverse complement strand
TATCTATCTATCTATCTATCTATCTATCTATCTATCTATCTATCTATCTATCTATCTATCTATCTATCTATCTATCTATCTATCTATCTATCTATCTTTCTATCTATCTATCTATCTATCTATCTATCTATCTATCTATCTATCTAATATAATATAAATAACAATTTCGTAGTGGCCTTAACTAAGGGGTTCTCATTCTATGGCCTGCGGGCTTGCGCCAGGTAGTGGAAAAACATGGTTTAGCATTATCAGTAGCGCTACAGCTCATGTAGGGCCCTGGCCTGCTCCATTTCATCCTTCTATTCGGATCGATCCATGGCTTTCTTTCTTCATGCGCGAACCCCCGGCTGTTGTAAGCCCTCTAAATGGTCAAACCATGTCCGTCTTGGTCGACCGGTGATCCGTCTGCCCCTAGATGTCTGCCTGCAGATGACTTTTGCTGCTCTATAACCCGGCATCCTTTCAAGGTGTCCTGTCCAGCGAAGTCACCTCCGACATTAATTTATTGTGCTCGTTTACAGTTGCTCCTAGATGTTTGAAAGTAGCTATTCTGTTGAAGCCGTGGTAGAACCTCCTAGATGTTTGAAAGTAGCTATTCTGTTGAAGCCGTGGTAGAACGTCCTAGATGTTTGAAAGTAGCTATTCCCTTGAAGCCGTTTTAGAACCTCCTAGATGTTTGAACGTAGCTATTCTCTTGAAGCCGTTTTAGAACCTCCTAGATGTTTGAACGTAGCTATTCTGTTGAAGCCGTGGTAGAACCTCCTAGATGTTTGAACGTAGCTATTCTGTTGAAGCCGTGGTAGAACCTCCTAGATGTTTGAAAGTAGCTATTCTCTTGAAGCCGTTTTAGAACCTCCTAGATGTTTGAACGTAGCTATTCTCTTGAAGCCGTGGTAGAAGCTCCTAGATGTTTGAACGTAGCTATTCTGTTGAAGCCGTGGTAGAACCTCCTAGATGTTTGAACGTAGCTATTCTCTTGAAGCCGTGGTAGAACCTCCTAGATGTTTGAAAGTAGCTATTCTCTTGAAGGCGTGGTAGTAGCTCCTATATGTGTGAAAGTAGCTATTCTCTTGAAGGCGTGGTAGAACGTCCTAGATGTTTGAACGTAGCTATTCTCTTGAAGGCGTGGTAGTAGCTCCTATATGTGTGAAAGTAGCTATTCTCTTGAAGGCGTGGTAGTAGCCCCTAGATGTTTGAAAGCAGCTATTCTCTTAAAGGTGTGGTTAGTAGCCCCTAGATGTTTGAAAGTAGCTATACTTTTAAACGTGTTGTAGTAGCCCCTAGATTTTTGAAAGTAGCTATTCTCTTAAAGGTGTTGTAGTAGCCCCTAGATGTTTGAAAGTAGCTATTCTCTTGAAGGCGTGGTAGTAGCCCCTAGATGTTTGAAAGCAGCTATTCTCTTAAAGGTGTGGTTAGTAGCCCCTAGATGTTTGAAAGTAGCTATTCTCTTAAAGGTGTTGTAGTAGCCCCTAGATGTGTGAAAGTAGCTATTCTCTTGAAGGCGTGGTAGTAGCCCCTAGATGTTTGAAAGCAGCTATTGTCTTAAAGGTGTGGTTAGTAGCCCCTAGATGTTTGAAAGTAGCTATTCTCTTAAACGTGTTGTAGTAGCCCCTAGATGTTTGAAAGTAGCTATTCTCTTAAAGGTGTTGTAGTAGCCCCTACATATTTGAAAGTGGCCACTCTCTCAAAGGTGTGGTTGTTTACATTGATGGTGTCATCAGTGTGCGTGTTTCGTTACATTGCCATATCATTTGTCTTCGCTGCATTTACCTCAAGATCAGCTTTAACTGGTGCCATTTCAAGTTACTTGAATGCTTTAGTTGTAATATTGCTGTTTCTGTCCAGTAATGCTATGTCGTCCACATATGCCAGCTGCTTCACTGGTTGGCTTTATAAAGTCCATGGTGGTTCTTGTGGTAGTTCCACTGTTCGTCAAAGAAATGTCCCATCACTTTTTTCTGACGCGATGTTAAACAGGAGACATGACAGCGAATCTCCTTGTCTGCGGCCCTGGTGAACTGTGATCTCGCTTCCAGTACTTTCTCCTGTGCCTTGATTCTACTTTTGGAGTCAGCCATGCCTTGATTCTACTTTTGGAGTCAGCCATGCCTTGATTCTACTTTTGGAGTCAGCCCCCGTCATGTACGAGTCGCGTCAGTTTGCTGGTGACGCCATGTTCCTTGGGGGCGTCAAACATTTATTTCTTCTGCACCCCTGCCATAAACTGTTTAGTAATCCACATGCTTATTTTGGGATAGTCAAGTGTTCAGTCTATAGGAGGTGTCCTCAAATGGGGTTACAAAGGGATCTATCAGGGGTTGCCGGCCCAATCACTTTACCAAGAGAAATTGTGGTTTTTAAATAGTTTTCATTTTTACTTGTTGTTTAAATTTTGAGCAATATTTTCAATCTTTTCCAAGAATTTAACATATCTAAAAAGTCTTTTTTTTCAGTCTATCCTGGAATGGGTCACTTAACTTCTATAGACTGTGGTCGTTACCTGAAAACGCTTGCGACCTGTGTACTAAAGCTATCGAGCTAGGTAATTCATCGCAGTCGACAACATTTGACAAGTCCTGTCTTAGATTGACAATGTGTCACTGGCTTATATTTACAAGGTAAGAATGCTGCATTCTGTAAGTGTCTATCCGGGATTTTACGGGATGAAAACATTTCCCGGGAAGGTTTTTGTTGACCTAAAAAGTTGGGTTGTCGGGATTCCGGGAGAGAACCCCTGATGTAAACAATCACCTGTTGTATAAACTCAATATTAACAGACAGTTTGTACTTCCAGGTCTCTTGTATCGCCTGTTGTATAAACTTAACAGACAAATTGTACCACCATGTTTCTTGTATCGCCTGTTGTATAAACTTAACAGACAAATTGTACCACCATGTTTCTTGTATCGCCTTTTGTATAAACTTAACAGACAGTTTGTACCTCCGGGTCTCTTGTATCGCCTGTTGCATAAACTTAACAGACAATGTGTACCTCCAGGTCTCTTGTATTGCCTGTTGTATAAACTTAACAGACAATTTGTACCTCCATGTTTCTTGTAACAAATCTGAGTCTTCAGTAATCTTTCACGACCTCACAAAAACCCCGAGTGCGCATGTCAACGGAAATATTTTCTCCTCGATAAGAACCTGGCCTGCCTTGCCACCGTACCCACCTATTGCTTTGCTCAAGAAATAAAGGAACAAAAAAAATCCCAAAACATATCTTGATGGTGTGCAGTTTTCCCATAAGCCAGCAGTTGGCGGCGGATGCTACACGCAGGGGAGTGGGGAGTGCAGGGGCTCATAAGACAGCAGTTGGCAGGCGGATGCTACAGTCAGAGGCGTGGGGAGTGAAGAATCGCATAAGCCAGCAATGGCAGACGGATGCTACACGCAGGGGAGTGGGGAGTGGATGGGGCTCATTAGTCAGCAGTTAGAAGGCGGATGCTACACTCAGGGGAGAGGGGAGTGGAGGGGCTCAAGATCGGGAAACAGTGAATGGCTGGCGAAAGTAACCAACAAAATCAGGCGGGAACGTTTACAAGTCTGGCTTTCAACTGTTACATGAGTCAAGTTAATTGAAACTGTAGAACAGGGGTCACTTGGAGCATTGGATCTGCAGAGCAGGGTTCACTTGGAGAATTGGATCTGTAGAGCTTACTGCGATATCTGGGTCACTTGGAGTATTGGATCTCTAGAGATTACTGTGATATCTGGGGTCACTTGGAGTATTGAATCTGTAGAGCTTACTGCGGCATCTGGGGTCACTTGGAGTATTGCATCTGTAGAGCTTACTGTGAGATCTGGGGTCTATTGGAGTATTGAATCTGTAGAGCTTACTGCGATATCTGGGTCACTTGGAGTATTGGATCTCTAGAGCTTACTGTGATATCTGGGGTCACTTGGAGTATTGAATCTGTAGAGCTTACTGCGGCATCTGGGGTCACTTGGAGTATTGCATCTGTAGAGCTTACTGTGAGATCTGGGGTCTATTGGAGTATTGAATCTGTAGAGCTTACTGCGACATCTGTGGTCACTTGGAGTATTGAACCTGTAAGGCTTACTGCGACATCTTGGGTCACTTGGAGTATTGAATCTGTAGAGCTTACTGCGGCATCTTGGGTCACTTGGAGTATTGAATCTGTAGAGCTTACTGCGGCATCTTGGGTCACTTGGAGTATTGAATCTGTAGAGCTTACTGCGACATCTGAGGTCACTTGGAGTATTGAACCTGTATAGCTTACTACGACATCTGGGATCACTTGGCGTATTGGATCTGTAGAGCTTACTGCGAAATGTGGGGTCAATTGGAGTATTGAACCCGTAGAGCTTACTGCGACATCAGGGGTCACTTCAAGTATTGAATCTGTAGAGCTTACTGCGGCACCTAGGCTCACTTGGCGTATTGAACCTGTAGAGCTTACTGCGACATCTGGGGTCACTTGGAGTATCGAACCTGTAGAGCTTACTGCGACCTCTGGGTTACTTGGAGTATTGAATCTGTAGAGCTTACTGCGACATCTAGGGTCACTTGTAGTATTGAACCTGTAGAGCTTACTGTGACATTTGGGGTCACTTGGAGTATTGGATCTCTAGAGCTTACTGCGATATCTGGGGTCACTTGGAGTTTTGGATCTCTAGAGCTTACTGCGATATCTGGGGTCACTTGGAGTATTGAATCTCTAGAGCTTACTGCGATATCTGGGGTCACTTGGAGTATTGAATCTCTAGAGCTTACTTCGATATTTGGGGTCACTTGGAGTATAGGATCTCTAGAGCTTACTGCGATATTTGGGGTCACTTGGAGTATTGGATCTCTAGAGCTTACTGCGATATTTGGGGTCACTTGGAGTATTGAATCTCTAGAGCTTACTGCGATATTTGGGGTCACTTGGAGTATTGAATCTCTAGAGCTTACTGCGATATTTGGTGTCACTTGGAGTATTGGATCTCTAGAGCTTACTGAAATATTTGGGATCACTTGGAGTATTGGATCTCTAGAGCTTACTGCGATATTTGGGGTCACTTGGAGTATTGAACCTGTAAAGCTTACTGCGATATTTGGAGTCACTTGAAGTATTGAACCTGTGGAGCTTACAGCGATATCTTAGGGCACTTGGAGTATTGGATATTGAATCCAGCTGGATGTGAGGACATTATAATCTCCCCATAAATCTCACTCTTACATTATCCTTTGCCGTGGGCTCACTCCAAAGAACTGTCTGACATTTAATTGGAAGGAAGGGGCGCCCTCTAAACAATATCTCACTCCCCCAACCCCACCCCCCTTTTTCGCCGAGGAAAACTACAATCACTAAATTGCTGTCTTTCTGGCTATAGATCCTCGCGTGAGGTCGCGACAGATGTGGCTCGTGACAGGTGCCGATTCCCGCCCTTTATTCGTCTGCAATGTATGTGTGGCAAACATGGCTTCTGTCGAAATACGTCACAAACACTGAGTTCTTCCTAATGAGAACAAGTGTCAGTATCAACGAACATACACGAACACAGGATGCTTACAACCTCCACCCCACCCCCCTCTCTCTCTCTCTCTCTCTCTCTGTCTCACTTTTTTTTTTCTTTTACAAAACACACTTCATTAATGAACACTCAGTTGTGTCGAGCATAATATGACAATGTTGAAATTGTGTCACATGTGACTTGATCATCAACAGCATAGAACGTGGGCAACTCTCAGTGGATAACATAGAAACAATGGCTTGCCTTTTGACACACATATCATTATGAATATGTGACGCTCTGATGAGGGAGGCAATTGATAGAGCTAATATTCTATATTCCCGCGCATAGTAACACATAGTATTGGGAGACATTTTCAAAAAAATGACCAATCAGAGTGTTTGATTTGGTCACGTGGGTGAGCAAACGTTAGAGAGTATTGGCAGCCATGATGAAACTGTGATCGCAGATCAAGATTTTGTTCATAAGATCTTGGATTGTCAGGAGATGTTGTGAACATATTACATGAATGGAATGCTATAAGTGAAGTGAGGACTAAATACCCCAGAATTCAAAGAGTATACCTTATTTATTTGAACTCATAAATATGTGAATAAATAGTTCTTCTCCTTTTGGATAATGTGATCGTTTGAATCAAAATAGTCACTGATTGCCCCCCCCCCCGCAACGCCCCGACAGGTATTTATAACTGAATAAATAGTTCTTCTCCTTTTGGATAATGTGATCGTTTGAATCAAAATAGTCACTGATTGCCCCCGCCCCCCCGCAACGCCCCGACAGGTATTTATAACAGTGACATAATGCATGGTGGGACCTATTTATAACAGTGACATAATGCATGGTGGGACCTATTTATAACAGTGACATAATGCATGGTGTCGCCGGTGGGGTTACATCATAGTTTTCTTGCTTTTTTTCACAAACATAATATATTACATATATAAACAGACATGGCGGGGTTCAAAGTTCAATACATAGGAAGTTAGAAATTATAGCAAGTTAGAAATTAGGGCAAGTTAGAAATTATAACAAGTTAGAAATTATAGCACGTTAGAAATTATAACAAGTTAGAAATTATAACAAGTTAGAAATTATAGCTCGTTAGAAATTATAGAAAGATTGTACAACTTAAAAGTTTGTTAAGTCCTTCAAATTAACTTCGCTTTTGTTCGAGTGTTCCTTTCTTTCCGGCTGTCAGGGTGGTACAATCTTCGGAAGGCTAATTGGCCCACTTCCCGTAAACCTATCGAGCTGAAACTTGGCACATAGACTCTTTGCCAATGACAACACATTTCATCAAATTTTCAGCCCCACTTCCCATCTCCAACCCCCCAGTAATCAGTTTTTCCTCTTTTCCAAGGTTAAGATCAAGGACATTGGATGACGCCGATTTGTCGAAATAAAATTCCTGATAACTGCGCTAAATGAGATTCTTTAAACAATAATAAGTATCTCAAGTGCCTTTGGTGCATACTACACTTTTGTTTTTCTGAAATAGTTGGTGAAATAAATCTGCGGTGTATGAGCTGTTTGGACATTAGACTATTAATCTATTATATATATATATTACGTTTATGGTCTGACTGCTTCCATTTCCAGCTACTTTCTAACAAGAGTATTTTAGCGTATTTGGTGCTGAGAGTATCTACGTAGCTGTTGATATACGCTTTGTATTTTGTGACGTATTTGGATATGGGAAATGACTGTATTAATGTTGTTATGTTTTAGCGTGAGCGGCAGTGATAGCGCAGTTGGTAGTGGAAATGTTTATATAGTTATATTAGTGATTATAAACTTCAAGTTTTGTCAGCTTTTAAATAATAATAATTAAAAAAAACAAAACATTTCAATGACTTGTAAGAAGCGGTAGCTTAATTTAAAATAGATAAAAATGGATTTTCAAGAGCAACCAGTAATAAAATACCCATCGAAGGAGACGTTTCACATCGGCTTAAACACCTGATCTTATACCATCTGGTATCTGCTACAAACACACGACATGATTTCATTCGCGAGGATGGCTGAGTCATGGACAGGTCTCAGTGTATCGTGGGTGGAGTAACCCAAGATGTCTCAATATATAGGTTGCATGTTTACCCAACAGATCCCAGTGTCGTATGAGTTTAGTCTAACAACAGATCCCAGTGTAGCATGAGTTTAGTCTAACAACAGGTCCCAGTGTAGCATGAGTTTAGTCTAACAACAGATCCCAGTGTAGCATGAGTTTAGTCTAACAACAGATCCCAGTGTAGCATGAGTTTAGTCTAACAACAGATCCCAGTGTAGCATGAGTTTAGTCTAACAACAGATCCCAGTGTAGCATGAGTTTAGTCTAACAACAGATCCCAGTGTAGCATGAGTTTAGTCTAACAACAGATCCCAGTGTAGCATGAGTTTAGTCTAACAACAGATCCCAGTGTAGCATGAGTTTAGTCTAACAACGGATCTCAACATGTCATGGGTTTATACTAACAACAGGTCTCAATCTATCTCGGGTGTAATCTTCTGATGGGTCCTATGATATTGTGGCTTTAGTCTGTAAGAAGTTTCAATATATTGTGAAAACAGCTTTACAGCGGATATCATATTATGATGGATATAACCAAACAACGGATCTCATATATTGTGGCTATAGCCTCCACGTAAAAGATACGATAATCCCCAAAAGATAAAGGTATGAAAGAGTAAAACTGTCTTAAAATAATATGTAAGTAAAATAGCCACATAACATATACCTGTCTTAAGGATTGCATTGATATAAATAAACTGATTTTTATTGCAAACAGTATAGGATATACATATAATATACAGAGGCAAAGAGAGAGAAAGAGAGAGAAAGTAAGAGAAAGACAAGGAGAGAGAGAGAAAGAGAGAAAAAGAGAGAACGATAGAAGAGAAATACATAGAAAGAGAGAGAGAGAGAAAAAGAGAATGAGAAAGAAAGAGTGATGAGAGAAAGAGAGAGAGAGAGAGAAAGAAAGAGAGAGAGGGGGAAGGTTTGGGGGAAAGAGGGTATTAAAAAGAGCTCTAACGATTTCATAACGTTGTGTAGCGCCAATATGCCTCACCGTATATATTTACGTCCACAGTTTTATATAGATATATTATTAATATCGATAATCGATAAAGCTCACCTGCAAATATCGGTTGTAATCCCACGAGTGTAAGCAGTACACAAATCCACGAGTTCCACATGGTTGACTCCACGATAATCTGTTAGAAACCACAAGGCGAGGAAGTATGCCTAGGCTGCTGCTAACTCCATTGAGGTCTCACTCACGAGGTGAGTCTAGGAGCTCAAGAGGGCACACAAACCAGGTCCCAGTGAATCCATGGGCAGGCCACGATGAAAACACAAACATTATTTATTGACAAGTGAGGTCACGCATCACATCACCATGACACAAGTGAGTGAATCCAAGCGCTCACCCCCTTGTCTCAACTGTTGAACACCGGGCACTTCTCGGCCACCACTAGGAATCAGGCGGCCTCCAAGACTTCCTTCACGTGCTGTCTGTTGCTGCCTAAACCTGACGAATGCGTGGGAGACGTGGGGTGGCGAAGGGGTTCTCCAGAAGAATTTGTTCTTCAAACCCCAACCATCCCGGCTCACGTGTAGAATGAGACGACGGAGAAATGGAAACTTTTCCGTAACTCTTTATATTTCCAAGAAATAGTTTGTCCACCCTTGGGGGCTGGGTTATGTTTCCTTACTCACTGTGACTTTTTACTTCTTCACTCAAATGAAATTAATCCAGCATGTGTCATTTGTACCACGCAGGCCCCCTCCCTTCCACGACCGGGAGCTGAGTTTACGATGCAAGACCAGGAGAGCAAAAATAGCACGCACTGGCACAAAGACCCCCCTCCCCCCTTTTTTTCACCCCCATCCTCCACCCCGTTGTAGGCGAGCGGTGCTACTCCTGGCTGCGGTATTCCGTCAAGCCCCCACTAAATGCTACCATGGCGATACTAGTATCGACCTCGCATGCACCCCCCCCCCCGCCGGGAGATACATGTTTATAATGAATAAAACAGATATCAATACTCGTTGAGCTATTTCAATTGAAGAGTCGATACTCGATATCTACCCTGGGGGGCGTGCGTTATGAATTAGTTTAAGTTTTTTTCCCCCTCCCTCTTTTCTATTGATTTCTTGAAACAACCTCATCATTTAAACCAAATGTAAGGAATTTAAATTCCCTTCAGTCAAGTGGGGGGGGGGGGGAAGGGGGGAGGACTTCGCCACACGATCGCCACAATAGCGCTTCTTGATCAGGTCCATTTGAAAAAAAGACTTAACCAGATTAAAGGGGGAGAAATAGCTCTAATGAAATCGATTCAGCGTAATCGATTCCAGGGGAGGAATTCGGCGCTCGGTTTGCTTCCTGCCGTGCACGGGAGTGGGAGTGGGGCAGGAGTGGGGCAAGCCAGTGCTCAAACTAGGTCGGTGTCCATTTCACACGCTCTCCATCAGCGCGCGTTCGTTGTTCAACTCGAAGCAAAAAAAAAAAAAAACAACAAGAAAACTCACGCGCGTTTGGGACTCTTCGAAATGGTCTCGTACAAAGAGACCTTTCCTGGCAATTATAAAACTGGGAGGGCAGTGCGCACGGGTTGACTCAACGAAACAACTTTGTGTCTTCCTCAGATGAACTTCGTATGTGATACAGACGTTTTCTGTTGCTAATCAACGCTTTTCGTTCTCATGTTGTGTCTTTCGTTGTCTGTTTCAGTTCATTATGTGTCACGTGTCAAACCACATTTTGTTATACTGAGCGATCGTACATTATATTGTTAGTGGTCATTTTTATATTAAAAAGTATGGGATTAAATATCTGATATGTGCGTTTTCCTAAAAAAAAAAAGTTGCTAGAATGTAAAATAGAGTTAAGCAAACAGAATTCAATTATAAATCACAAATCACAAATAATATGAGATACTTTAATTGAAAGAAATCAATCAAGCTTTTTTTTCTCCATTTATCATACAAATTATTTTTTTCAGCCTTTAAAATCCCTTTTTTTGTGGAGTTTTTCGTTGTTCCTAAATAGTATTCTGTAGCAAGATTTCCGTTGAATAATTGTGTGGTAGGAATAACTGCTGAGTTCGTAAATGCGAGGTTTAAAAATTATAAATAGTCTTGGCTTTTTGTTTGAAAAGAGCTCTTATTTCCTTTAAAAAAACAAAAAAAAACAAACATATTTGTGTGTCTGTGTATGTGCTAAAATAGCATGGGCACAAGCGCTACAACAAGTAATCGATCATAATCAATGCGTGTTTGGCAGACCACTCTGTTCAAAAGTGCGAAAAACACAATCCCCACAAAAGGACACGGCATGTTAATTTGTGTTCAATAACCGCGCAAGATGCAATTCTTAACGTGTGTCTGTCTCAATGGGATTCTTAAAAACATTGATACTTAGATTTGTTCTTGTCTTTTTATGAATCATTCTAAAGCTGGAAAAAATGAATATTTTAATGTATAAATCCTTTAATATGTAAGAATTAAAAAAAAAAAATTACAACTTAATATAGTATCATAAAACTCTCGCAAGTTAGGAATAATTGGGATACTCATTAACTGCGTTACTTAAATCCATAATTTTGTTTCAAGTAACTTTAGTAGATGAGGAGTTCACGCATTACTGCCGCAATTGTTTATTCATAATTTTATTGTTAAAATATTAAAATTAGGATTTTGTTTTAGCCTATAATCGTAAAATTATTCAATGTTCATAAAACTAACAAATGTACAGGAATTTAAATAATGTTCATAAATTAACCAATGCACATAAAATTAACCGATGCACATAAAATTAACCATTGTTCATAAAATTAACCAATGTTCATAAACTAAACCATTGCAAATAAAAATAAAATTAACCAATGTACATAAAAATAAACATTGTTCATAACCAATGTTCATAAAATCAACAAATGCACATAAAATTAACCATTGTACATAAATTAACCATTGCACATAAAATTAACCAATGTTCATAAAATTAACACATTTTTATCAAATTGACCAATGTTCATAAAATTAACCAATATACATACACTTAACCAATGTTCATAAAATTAACTATTGCACATAATACTAACCAATGCACATAAAATTAACCAATGTTCATAAAATTAACTAATGCACATAAAATTAACCAATGTTCATAAAATTTACCAATGCAAAAAAATTTAACTAATGTTCATAAAATTAACCAATGTTAATAAAATTAACCAATGTTCATAAAATTAACTATTGCACATAATACTAACCAATGCACATAAAATAACCAATGTTCATAAAATTAACTAATGCACATAAAATTAATCAATGTTCATAAAATTAACTATTGCACATAATACTAACCATTGCACATAAAATTAACCAATGTTCATAAAATTAACCATTGCACATAAAATTAACCAGTGTTAATAAAAATTAACCAATGCACATACACTTAACCAATGTTCATAAAATTAACCAACGCACATAAAATTAACCAATGTTAATAAAAATTAACCAATGCACATACAATTAACCAATGTTTATAAAGTTAACCAATGTTCATAAAATTAACCAATGTTCAAAAAGTTAACGAATGTTCATAAATTTAACCAATTTCATAAAATTAACCATTGCACATTAAATTAACTAATGTTCATAAAATTAACCATTGCACATAAAATTAACCAATGTTCATAAAGTTAACCAATGTTCATAAAATTAACCAATACACATAAAATTAAACAAAGTTCAAAAAGTTAACGAATGTTCATAAAATTAACCAATGTTCATAAAATTAACCATTGCACATAAATTAACCAATGTTTATAAAATTAACATATGCACATAAATTAACCATTTCACATAAAATTAACCAATGTTCATAAAATTAACCAATGTTCATAAAATTAGCCATTGCACATAAAATTAACCAATGTTCATGAAATTAACCATTGCACATAAAATTAACCAATGTTAATAAAAATTAACCAATGTTCATAAAATTAAACAATGCTCATAAATTTACCATTGCACATAAAATTAACCAATGTTCATAAAATTAAGCATTGCAAAAAAAAAAAATTAACTAATGTTTCTAAAATTAACCAATGTTAATAAAATGAACCAATGCACATACAATTTACCAATGCACATAAAATTAACCAATGTTCATAAAATTAACCAATGCAAAAAAAAAAATTAACTAATGTTTCTAAAATTAACCAATGTTAATAAAATGAACCAATGCACATAAAATTAACCAATGTCCATAAAATTAACCAATGTTCATAAAATTAACCAATGTTCATAAAATTAACCAATGTTCATAAATCGGTAGATGCCTGGTTTGAGGTGAGGATAATAGTTTTATTAGGTTTGAAGCAGTGGTGCTACAGGCGTCATGGAAGGTGGTAACCACGGCCGTTTGCAAGTTATACGGCGCACCGGGCTTAAAATGGCGCACCCTCACCGACCCTTTCGTCAATAAATCATCTATCATATGCTATAGTGTATGCACGATGTTGGCGCCCCATGGTATGGGTGCATTGAAAGGTATCTCCTTTGCCCGGCTTCGTACTTCCCTGATGATAAACTTTCATCTGAACAAAGATGACTTGATTCAATCGACTTGTCATGTTCGTTACCAATATTCTCTATTTAAAATAATAAACACTAGTCTTTTCAAGAGTAGTTTCCTGAAAACGACCGTTCATAAAACCATCCATTTGGGAAAATATGGCCTGTCACAGGCACGAGTCTATGGGAGTCTTTAATGGCCTGTCACAGGCACGAGTCAATGGGAGTCTTCAATAGCCTGTCACATGCACGAGTCTATGGGAGTCTTCAATGGCCTGTTACAGACACGAGTCTATGGGAGTCTTCAATGGCCTGTCACAGGCACGAGTCTATGGGAGTCTTCAATGGCCTGTTACAGGCACGAGTCTATGGGAGTCTTCAATGGCCTGTCACAGGCACGAGTCTATTGGAGTCTTCAATGGCCTGTTACAGACACGAGTCTATGGGAGTCTTCAATGGCCTGTTACAGACACGAGTCTATGGGAGTCTTCAATGGCCTGTCACAGGCACGAGTCTATGGGAGTCTTTAATGGCCTGTCACAGGCACGAGTCAATGGGAGTCTTCAATAGCCTGTCACATGCACGAGTCTATGGGAGTCTTCAATGGCCTGTTACAGACACGAGTCAATGGGAGTCTTCAATGGCCTGTCACAGGCACGAGTCTATGGGAGTCTTCAATGGCCTGTCACAGGCACGAGTCTATGGGAGTCTTCAATGGCCTGTCACAGGCACGAGTCAATGGGAGTCTTCAATGGCCTGTCACAGGCACGAGTCTATGGGAGTCTTCAATGGCCTGTCACAGGCACGAGCCTATGGGAGTCTTCAATGGCCTGTCACAGGCACGAGCCTATGGGAGTCTTCAATGGCCTGTCACAGGCACGAGCCTATGGGAGTCTTCAAGCTTCGCATCCCCGTAATGAAATACAAATTCACCAGACGTGGAGAAGAAAGTGTCTTAATTTAAAGTCTCATCCCTCCTGTTCTCAGCCTGGACTGTATGTGACCCCTCCTCCCGCTCTCCCCACACATACTCGCATCACCCCCTCACTTGTCATTATTTGCTCAGGGCTTTCACTGTGGAGCACAATTAATTGGGTCTAATCCTAATCTCGTGGTGAGTAGAAGTGGGGCGTGGCATTGTTCCAGGCGACAGTGTGGGTTGTCGGTCTATGTGTGTCTACGTCGGTCTATGTGGGTCTAAGTAGGTCTATATCGGTCTATGTGGGTCTATGTAGGCCTATGTGGGTCTATGTTGTACTTTGATATACGGTGAACGGGCACCGCCTGATCGCAGCTTTATAGGTGCACTGTCTGATAGCATTTTTCATGTGCACCGTACGATTTCAGCTTTTTTATGTGCACCGTCTGATTGCAGTTGTTTAGAAGCATCAAACGGATGTCGTGTGGACAGTACCACAATAGTTGTAACGTTGCTTTGAGCCCTGGATGAATGATGGAAGGTGGACCATGTTGTTGTAGCTCTGAGCCCTGGATGAATGATGGAAGGTGGACCATGTTGTTGTAGCGTTTCTCTGAGCCCTGGATGAATGATGGAAGGTGGACCATGTTGTTGTAGCTCTGATCCCTGGATGAATGATGGAAGATGGACCATGTTGTTGTAGCTCTGAGCCCTGGATGAATGATGGAAGGTGGACCATGTTGTTGCAGCTCTGAGCCCTAGATGAATGATGGAAGGTGGACCATGTTGTTGTAGCGTTGCTCTGAGCCCTAGATGAATGATGGAAGGTGGTAGGGGGGGGGGGCACTAATTATGATTCTTAATTAATGCATTATTTGTATGCATATTTTGTTAATATATAACATTTTTAGAAAGGATATATATATATTATTTGTTTTCATTTTAAGGGTTGTTAATTTTGGTCTAAATAAAAATTACGAAATTACGAAGATTATGTAAATTGCCTTTATCACACGCAATGAAGACCACGTTACTTTTGTGGAGATGGAACCATTTGACTTCTGATCAAATCTGACCGCCTACTTCGCATGTCCGAGAATCCTCTTACAATATTCAAGTTCTCAATAAACCTTCCTCGATCCACCCCCCTGCCAGCCCCTGCCAGCCCCCGGAGTAATGGTCGTGTGTCACGCGAGCCACCCTGTCAGCAGGACACAAAACACATTTAGTGGCCGGCCAGCAGGCAAAGAACTCTTTAATGAACGGCCGCCAAGAGTTAAAAATCAGGAATGCCACCCCAGTTCCGCCTCAAAGCTAGCAGTCCGCACGATGGCGGCTCCCTTACCAACTCACTGAGATTGGGAAGGGGGGGGGGGTCGGAGGTTCAGGGTAGGGGGCAAGGGTGGGGTAGAAGTGCGGGTGAATGTATTGTGTGTGTTTGTGGTGTCATGGTACGGGAGGGTGGTGCAGGAGCCAGGAGCTATGGGTTGACTTCGATCGCCAACCCCCCCCCCCCCATAAAACATTTTACGATATTGTATTAGACTCCATAATGGTGTTTCATTTCGACGTCTGAAGTGCTACAATCATAATCGATAATATTAATTATGGACGCTTGAAGCGCCATCTCGCNGTGCAGGAGCCAGGAGCTATGGGTTGCCTTCGAACCCCAACCCCCCCCCCCCCATAAAACATTTTACGATATTGTATTAGACTCCATAATGGTGTTTCATTTCGACGTCTGAAGTGCTACAATCATAATCGATAATATTAATTATGGACGCTTGAAGCGCCATCTCGCGAGATTATTATTTTGAAGGTTTTATTGATGTGGGTTAGAGGCTACATGTGTTCAAAAACTTCAGTTCCGTTATTTCTTCTCCAGTAAAGACTATTTTTTTTTTTAGAATGTCTTTTATGTAAAAATCCTACAATTTCCCCATCCATTAATCAGAGGAAATGGGAACGTGTTTGGGCATGATTGCATGACTTGAAGAAATGGCATCACTAACTAAAACATGGATGAAATTTCCACAAAAAACTGTACGAGCAGCGCAGGCCAGCTTCATCGTAAGCAGGATCAGGTCATACTTCACTCAGCATCAGGTCATAATTTGAAGAGCACCAGGTCATCTTCACCCAGGATCAGGTCATAATCCACCAAGCACCAGGTCATATTTCAACCAGATCAGGTCACACTTCAACCAGTACTAGGTCTTACCCCACCCAGCATCAAGTCATACTTCCCCCAGCATCAGGTCATACTTCACTCAGCATCAGGTCATACTTCACCCAGCATCAGGTCATACTTCACTCAGCATCAGGTCATACTTCACCCAGCATCAGGTCATACTTCACTCAGCATCAGGTCATACTTCCCCCAGCATCAGGTCATATCTCAATATTTTTTAATGTGACTATTTAGTCATGTGACTATTGACAAATATGAATATTGACTAACGTGACTATTGACTAATGTAACTGTTGAATAATGTAACTATTGACTAATGTGACCAAAGAGTAATTTGACTATTGAGTAATATGACTATTGAGTAATGTGACTATTAAATAATGTGACTACTAAGTCATGTGACTGTTGAGTCATGTGACTGTTAAATAATGTGACTATTGAGTAATGAGACTTTTGAGAAATGGGACAATTTACAATGTGACTATTGAGTATTGTCACTATTGAATGATATGACTATGGAGTTACGTGACTGAACGATTTTGTAAAGCAAAGATTTCGTTAGTGTCTATTTATAATTAAATACTTTCTGCCCACTTGTATTTCCATCTTGTGCATGGAGCATAATTTTTGTGTTTACGCACATGACACTTTCGTTTTCTCGTGAAGCGGTCGTCTGAAAGGTGTTGATCCTCTCGTTGCAGCTGAGCTGTGTTAACTACCTTCCGGGAAGGTGGGTAGGGGCGCTCAGATGAGAGCTGTAGAATTTTGGGATTAAAAAAAATAAATAGAAGTAAATACTACTTCTTTTGTTGACAATATAGAGATTACAATGGAAATGCTACAAAGTAGTAAATAAAAAATATAAATAATAAAAAAAAAAGATTTTCTACCAAAGAGGAGGTGAACTGAAATTTTAAGTAGAAGATAATTTAACATTCTTAAAACGAATTAAGCAAAAAAAAAAAATAATAAATAAATAAAAAAATAAATTAAAAAATATGAGCATAAAATATTTTCAATAATTTATAAATAAAAAAAAAATATAAATAATAAAAAAAAAAGATTATATACCAAAGAGGAGGTGAACTAATATAATAATGAGAAGATAATTTAACATTCTTAAAACGAATTAAGCAAAAAAAAAAAAATAATAAATAAATAAAAAAATAAATTAAAAAGTATGAGCATAAAATATTTTCAATAATTTATAAAAATATAACCTATTTAAGATTATTCTATCTTCAATTCGAATCCTTTGTCTACATAGATAGCTCATCGACACTTTTGTACATTTTTTTTTTTTGCATAATGCCTTTAAAACTATTTAATAATTTTCTACCTTTAATTGAGTAGAAACTCGTCTTTGATAGAAAGTCTTAAACCAGAAGCCAGGGTACAACAATTTAAATGTTGCTTTAGAATGATATTGTTATTTTGTTTGGGAAGAAGTTGGCTACCTGTAGCAATAATTAACTATGGCTAAAATTTTAACTAAGAAAGTAGAATTATCTATGTACACGTCTTATTTATGGAATTTTTTTCATAAATGACATTTACTTTATAAAACATTCAATGGGTCAAAAACACTAATACAAATGGTGGGAAGTTTGCTATTTTCTTCTGTCACTCACAATGTGTCACGATATGTCACGATTACATCATAAGACATTGTTCATTTGATTTTAATTGAAATGTATTTGATATTGCTTGAAAAGTCCCTCAAGCCACCCTAACCCTTTTTTCGTGTGAATACTTTATTGATTATCTTATTAAACGATAATGCATCTCAGCAGCCATTATTTCTAGCTTAATTTAAAACCAATTTTTTTTTTTTTGGATTTTATTTAAATACTTTCAATCAGCGGGATTGGTATCAAGCGCCCCCCCCCCCTTTTGCTCCTAGGTCACCACCCCCCCCCATCTGCTTCTAGGTCATCAAGAACCTCCCTGCTCCTAGGTCATCAAACGTCAGTCCTGCTCTGTGACCGTGTGTGGACCTACGCCAACACTAAAGACTGGTGTAGATCTGGTCCAATTGGGCACTGAATAATGGATGTGAATGGAACTATGCAAGGCGACCTTTAACCTTCTCATTCCTACCCACCATTACGGGAGGCGTGTCCAACGTCTGCTTAGGGCCTGCAATAATTAGCCGCAAGTTAAGTCTTATTAGCAAAAACGTGTTAGTGTCTGGCAGTGACGTCATAGGGATAGAGGTAAGGGGGGCACTTGCGTAGGGCATATAATTTGGGGGGGGGGGCATTTTCAGTGTCTGGGAAAAAGTCTACAATGAGCTGAATAAATAATGTATTTGACAATGGCTACGTGTGTAATAGCTAATACCAATATCCTGCCAACGGCTTTGTGTGTCTTGGCTAATACCAACATCCTGCCAATGGCTATGTGTGTCATAGCTAATACCAATATCCTGCCAACGGCTATTTGTGTCATAGCTAATACCAGTGTTCTGACAATGACTATGTGTGTCACAGCTAATTCCAATGTCCTGACAATAGATATGCTAGCTATTGCTAATACCAATGTTTTGACAATGGATATGTATGTCATAGCTAATACCAATGTCCTGACAATGACTACGTGTATCATAGCTTGTTAGGTAGGACACTTTTCCCGTGCCGAGGACTTTGCTTGATCCCAAATTAGATTCCTAGCAGACGCTACGTCCATAGATGGGTGTGGCCTATTCTTTTGATCTGTCGTGTTTACTGCCGACTACCAAATTAAACATGGTTAGTTTATACCCTAGTATCTTATGGAACGTTCTCGATTTGATGAGAAACGTAAACAATGTCAAAGGCGTTTTATAAAGCGTCGGTAGACCCAATATATAAATAAGGGGTTTCAGAGATTCACGGAGATTCAGATAGATAGATATTTTTAACTTCACGAGACGATTCTTTGTGTACTCATATGTTTATTCGCATTCATCATTATTAATTGGAAAATTGTACTAATTGTGTACCGGTACAAGACTTTCTATACTCTGTAAGTTGATGATTTATAATGATATTTCTTTTGTTTCGTAATTGTATTATTACTAAATTAAATCTTATTAATTGTAATTGGTACTGTTTTGGGTTCCGTATTTGTGTTATTGTATTTCTCTATGGTATCGTCCTTTGTTAGGTACTGTTTGAACGAACCATAAATTTAAAATAGGAGATTAATTTCTCAACATAGACGGCAGTGCGTAACAAATTGGGGGCTTGTCCGGGATAACTGAATCCATATTTGTATTTCTCTCAAGTCACCAATTTTAACAAATTGGACAGCTCGTCCGTGTATACTTGAATCCATATTTTATTCTCATTAGTCCCCAATTTTAACAAATTGTGGGCTCTTTCGGGGATATACCTGAATCCACATTTTTTTAAAAATTATTTTAAAAAAAAAATTTGTTTTATTATTTTTTTTTTACAAATCCCCAATTTAACAAATTGTAGGATTGTCCTTGCATATTTGAATCCATAACTTTTTATTACACCAATAATAAAGTGAGTGTTTGTTTATGGCTTTAGTCCCATTGTTAACTTTAATATACTCAGATTAAATTCAGTTCACGGTACCATTTTACGATACCAATAACAGAGCTAGTTACATTAAAAAAAAAAAAATTTTATAAGTGTGTTCACTGAGCTTAAATTTTTATAAAAACTTAGTGTTATATTTTTGCCTGTGTCAAAATGGACTTTGATGTTCAAAACCCATCAGTAGAGGCATTAGATAAATGTTCTAGAAAGGAGCTATTTTCCATTGCCAAAGATCAAGCTCAACATCTTCAGCCCAAACTTGAATTCAAAGATCAAGCTCAACATCTTCAGCCCAAACTTGAATTCAAAGATCAAGCTCAACATCTTCAGCTCAAACTTGAATTCAAAGATCAACCTCAACATCCTCAGCCCAAATTCGAATTCAAAGATCAAGCTAAACATCTTCAGCCCAAACTTGAATTCAAAGATCAAGCTAAACATCTTCAGCCCAAACTTGAATTCAAAGATCAAGCTCAACATCTTCAGCCCAAACTTGAATTCAAAGATCAAGCTCAACATCTTCAGCCCAAACTTGAATTCAAAGATCAAGCTCAACATCTTCAGCCCAAACTTGAATTCAAAGATCAAGCTCAACATCTTCAGCCCAAACTTGAATTCAAAGATCAAGCTCAACATCTTCAGCCCAAACTTGAATTCAAAGATCAAGCTCAACATCTTCAGCCCAAACTTGAATTCAAAGATCAAGCTCAACATCTTCAGCCCAAACTTGAATTCAAAGATCAAGCTCAACATNCGAAGTGCAGAGTGGAGGCCAAATTGTGCGTGCGAAGTGCACAGTGGCGGACAAATTGTGAGTGCGAAGTGCACAGTGAACGTGAGTGGCGGCCAAATTGTGAGTGAGAAGTGCACAGTGGCGGCCAAATTGTGAGTGCGAAGTGCACAGTGGCAGCCAAATTGTGAGTGTGAAGTGCACAGTGGAGGCCCAATTGTGCGTGCGAATTGCACAGTGGCGGCCAAATTGTGAGTGCGAAGTGCACAGTGAACGTGAGTGGCGGCCAAATTGTGAGTGTGAAGTGCACAGTGGCGGCCAAATTGTGAGTGTGAAGTGCACAGTGAACATGAGTGACGGCCAAATTGTGAGTGTGAAGTGCACAGTGAACATGAGTGAAGGCCTAATTGTGAGTGGTAAGTGCACAGTGAACATGAGTGACGGCCAAATTGTGAGTGCCAAGTGCACAGTGAACATGAGTGACGGCCAAATTGTAAGTGCGGAGTGCACAGTGACCATGAGTGACGGCCAAATTGTGAGTGCGGAGTGCACAGTTAATCTGGGTGGCAGCGAAATTGAAAGTGCGAAGTGTACGATGAAACTGGGTGGTGCCAAATTGAGAGTGCAAAGTGAATGCAGGAGCTGTGGTTAACTGTGAAGAAAACTCAACATGAGACAGTTCAAAGCTGCACTAACATTATGCTGCTAAGAAATCTCAATCTAAGGGAGTTATATTGCAAAAGTACTTAAATGGTTGTAAGGGATTTCAACGCAACTTCATCACTGTAGAAAATATCTCAGAATGCAATCGAGGTGACACCATTTTCATGTCACGAGTTGACTTCGCGCCTATCAATACTACTTTACCTTTCATTCTCTGGCGTTGACAGTAGATACTTTTCGATTTTGGCCGAAACTATGATAAACATCTAGAATTATGCAATATTATTCACCTTGGCATATGACAACATTGATGAGCATGAAAATAATAAATCAAAATGAATATCACAAATGATGAATTGAATAAACCTAGGGTTTACAAATTTTATTTTTGAAAAAATGTGAACAAAAATAATGATATAACTATTAAAATTCAATTAGTTTTGGTTTCCACAAAACTGTTTACATTTGCCTAGGCCTAATTGAAAATTATTTTTTTTGTAAACATAGGACAAGTAGGTCATCATGTAGCTATGAGCAGTTTTCGCAAGTAATAGTCATATAACATACGATGACAGCAAGACGTCGATCAGTAAAGAATATCGGATGGCCGGCCTAGAGACAGGCAGAAAGACTGACTTCTGGTAGGTGACCGAAGACCTCAGTCACTTTCGGCCGAAACCGAAATGAAACCGAAAGTTAACTTTTCAGTTTTGGCCGAAACCTAAACCAGGCCGACAGTGATCAAATGGCAACATCTAGTTGACGGTTCTCAATCAACCAGGGTTATGCAATAACAATAACAATCAAGAAATCTCAGGAACAGTTTTCGATCATGGCAGAATTCTTTTTGAATCTACCGTTTTCTCGCATGGACAACTTTGTGTCACATAGTCAAAATTTTCAACGTCATTGGAATCAATGTTGGGTGTCTGAAAGTGCAGTGTGGAGTTGTTTTATTGTGATTAAATTTATCAATGGATGAAACTAAAAGCATAATAAACAAGTGTGTGAACATGAAGTGTGAGATCAAGGGCTCATGGAGAGTTCGAGTTCTTCTTTTATATATTAACGCCCCACGATCAATTTGTTGATCATTTGTGGCTCCTATTTATTTGGCTCCTAATAATGAATAGTGAGTTTCGAAATTGAGGGTTCTTGGAGAGTTAAAGTTAGTGAGTGATAGGGAGGTAAGAGATCAAGGGTTCAAGGTTGACAGAACTACTCTTAGTGCATAGATTAACAGTGTGATAGTGTACCACAGACAAGGTTGACAGAACTACTCAAAGTGCATAGATTGACAGTGTGATAGTGTACCACAGACAAGGTTGACAGAACTACTCTAAGTGCATAGATTGACAGTGTGATAGTGTACCACAGACAAGGTTGACAGAACTACTCTAAGAGAATAGATTGACAGTGTGATAGTGTACCACAGACCAGGTTGACAGAACTACTCTGAGTGCATAGATTGACAGTGTGATAGTGTACCACAGACAAGGCTGACAGAACAACTCCAAGTGCATAGATTGACAGTGTGATAGTGTACCACAGACAAGGTTGACAGAACTACTATAAGAGAATAGATTGACAGTGTGATAGTGTACCACAGACCAGGTTGACAGAACTACTCTGAGTGCATAGATTGACAGTGTGATAGTGTACCACAGACAAGGCTAACAGAACAACTCCAAGTGCATAGATTGATACTGTGACAGTGTACCACAGACAAGGTTGACAGATCTACTCTTAGTACATAGATTGACAGTGTTACAGTGTACCACAGACAAGGTTGACATATCTACTCTTAGTACATAGATTGACAGTGTGATAGTGTACCACAGACAAGGTTGACAGATCTACATAGATTGACAGTGTTACAGTGTACCAAAGACAACATGACAATAGTTATTTTTGAAAGAATTTTGAAATCTTGTAATGTTATACTATAACTATATCTTTAAAAACAACTGAAGCTTTCATTGTTTTCAGTCCAAGAAACTCGATCCTAACTTCTATATGAACAATCTGAAACATCTTGTCCTAACGGGTAGCCACGACTTGTGCTACTTGTAGCCCTCTTTTCCCGACTTTTGAGAACGCTTTCAACATAGAAAATGTTCTGCAAGTTATCAATTCTTGGCATCAGTTGTAGATAACTTGAAAATTTTCCTTTATGCTGATTGTTCAGTCTATTATTATTTACCTCTTTGTAGTTATTCTAAAATAGATTTCTTGCTGCTGTGTTTCTCCAACTGGGTGTGTTCACTTCGCTAAGTAGGTTAAATAGTTGCCGTGTACCAGTTGGCTTTGAACTCTGAACTCTTGAAACCGTGACTGACCTCAATTGTCGGCTAGCTCTGTGTGTAGTGAACTCGTCTCGGACTTGATTGATACACGGTCGTAATGGCGTTCGCTGTATGCTTCCGCTCGAATTTTAAAATATATCGTTGTTACTCAATGTTCTGTAATACATTTCTGACACTTCTTTACAATATTTAGTAACGCATCATCGTTACACCGCTTCTGACACCATTTATAACACACCTACTCTGACATGGCGTGGGAGCTTATTTCTTATGCTGTGGGTTATGTCAGTAGTATGGTTACTTATGTTATGTTGATATTTCAGGATGCCGACTAAGGCTTCTTCATTCTTCCACTTATAATCCGGGCACGCAAATAAGAATACTGAATCCTGGTTAAACTTACAGTACTTTATTGAACACACTTTATATTGATAATATTAATAAATAATCCTTGCATGAATGTAATTTCACATATATATCTATAGTATTCCATCATTAAGAAAGACACGTCCTCACACTACTGTCAACTCAGCTCAACTGTCTAATCACACAGCTCTCACGCTACTGTTCTCTACTGCTCTGCGCTCAGCTCTGACTATCTCAGTCAACTCATACTTTATTACCAGCAGACCGTGGAAAACAACCGCTCTGACAAAAACATAATTTTACTCTCCAAAAACGTGGAGTTCACATTTGCATCTCAAAATACATGGTCAACACAATTCACTTTTCACTCATGCTACCTCTCTGTTTTCATGTGAAAACATAGTCCGTTACAGTTAGTTTTTTACGCGTTATTTTTAGTATTAAAAAAAATCAATTTCATTTCATTAAGTTGATATAAAAATACACAATCAATAATTTAACCTACTGTATGGCAGGTCAAAAAGTATAATACAAGAATGGTGCAAACATTAAGGAACGTTCCCAAAGTCAAACATACTTGATCTCATTTTAATTGTTTCTATAGTATAGTAGTTACTATCCTAATGTCTCATTTTTATTTTAGTAAGTCTACATGTTTTTAATAATTGTAAAGCGCTTAGAGCTTTAAGGTAAGCGCTATATAAAAAGGCATAAATGAATAAATAAATAAATAAGTTGATAAGTCACGTTAGTCACGGGTAACAACAAACATATACGGCTAACCGCACACATACACGGCTAACCGCACACATGTAGGCATGGCTAACCGCACATACAGGCACGACTAACCGCACACATATAGGCACGGCTAACCGCACACATACAGGCACGGCTATACCCACACATAAGTACGGCTAACCGCACATATATAAGAATGGCTAACCGCACACATACACGGCTAACCAATCACATACATGGCTAACCGCACACATAGGCACAGCTAACTGCACACATACATGGCTAACCGCATCCCTACATGGCTAACTGCACACATGGGCATGACAAACCGCACACATAGGCACGGCTAACCGTACATATACATAGCTAACCGCACACATAGGCACGGCTAACCGCACATATATAAGCATGGCTAACCGCACACATACACGGCTAACCAATCACATACATGGCTAACCGCACACATAGGCACAGCTAACTGCAAACATACATGGCTAACCGCACCCCTACATGGCTAACTGCACACATAGGCATGACAAACCGCACACATAGGCACGGCTAACCGTACACATACATAGCTAACCGCACACATAGGCACGGCTAACCGCACATATATAAGCATGGCTAACCGCACACATACACGGCTAACAATCACATACATAGCTAACCGCACACAAAGGCATGGCTAACCGCACACATACATAGCTAACCGCACACATACATGGCTAACCGCACACATACATAGCTAACCGCACACATACATGGCTAACCGCACACATACATGGCTAACCGCACACATACATGGCTAACCGCACACATACATAGCTAACCGCACACATACATGGCTAACCGCACACATACATAGCTAACCGCACACATACATGGCTAACCGCACACATACATAGCTAACCGCACACATACATGGCTAACCGCACACATACATAGCTAACCGCACACATACATGGCTAACCGCACACATACATAGCTAACCGCACACATACATGGCTAACCGCACACATACATAGCTAACCGCACACATACATGGCTAACCGCACACATACATAGCTAACCGCACACATACATGGCTAACCGCACACATACATAGCTAACCGCACACATACATGGCTAACCGCACACATACATAGCTAACCGCACACATACATGGCTAACCGCACACATACATAGCTAACCGCACACATACATGGCTAACCGCACACATACATAGCTAACCGCACACATACATGGCTAACCGCACACATACATAGCTAACCGCACACATACATGGCTAACCGCACACATACATAGCTAACCGCACACATACATGGCTAACCGCACACATACATAGCTAACCGCACACATACATGGCTAACCGCACACATACATAGCTAACCGCACACATACATGGCTAACCGCACACATACATAGCTAACCGCACACATACATGGCTAACCGCACACATACATAGCTAACCGCACACATACATGGCTAACCGCACACATACATAGCTAACCGCACACATACATGGCTAACCGCACACATACATAGCTAACCGCACACATACATGGCTAACCGCACACATACATAGCTAACCGCACACATACATGGCTAACCGCACACATACATAGCTAACCGCACACATACATGGCTAACCGCACACATACATAGCTAACCGCACACATACATGGCTAACCGCACACATACATAGCTAACCGCACACATACATGGCTAACCGCACACATACATAGCTAACCGCACACATACATGGCTAACCGCACACATACATAGCTAACCGCACACATACATGGCTAACCGCACACATACATAGCTAACCGCACACATACATGGCTAACCGCACACATACATGGCTAACCGCACACATACATGGCTAACCGCACACATACATAGCTAACCGCACACAAAGGCACAACTAACCGCACACAAAGGCACGGCTAACCACACACATACATAGCTAACCGCACACATACATAGCTAACCGCACACATACATGGCTAACCGCACACATACATAGCTAACCGCACACATACATAGCTAACCGCACACAAAGGCACGGCTAACCGCACACAAAGGCACGGCTAACCGCACACAAAGGCACGGCTAACCGCACACATACATAGCTAATCACACACATACATAGCTAACCGCACACATACATGGCTAACCGCACACATAAATAGCTAACCGCACACATACATGGCTAACCGCACACATACATAGCTAACCGCACACATACATAGCTAACCGCACACAAAGGCACGGCTAACCGCACACATAGGCACGGCTAACCGCACACAAAGGCACGGCTAACCGCACACATACATAGCTAACCGCACACATACATAGCTAACCGCACACATACATGGCTAACCGCACACATACATGGCTAACCGCACACATACATGGCTAACCGCACACATACATAGCTAACCGCACACACAGGCACAACTAACCGCACACAAAGGCACGGCTAACCACACACATACATAGCTAACCGCACACATACATGGCTAACCGCACACATACATAGCTAACCGCACACATACATGGCTAACCGCACACATACATAGCTAACCGCACACATACATGGCTAACCGCACACATACATAGCTAACCGCACACATACATGGCTAACCGCACACATACATAGCTAACCGCACACATACATGGCTAACCGCACACATACATAGCTAACCGCACACATACATAGCTAACCGCACACAAATGCATGGCTAACCGCACACATACATAGCTAACCGCACACATACATAGCTAACCGCACACAAAGGCACGGCTAACCGCACACATACATAGCTAACCGCACACAAAGGCACGGCTAACCGCACACATACATAGCTAACCGCACACATACATAGCTAACCGCACACATACACACGGCAAACCGCACACATACATAGCAAACCGCACACATACATAGCTAACCGCACACATACATAGCTAACCGCACACAAAGGCACGGCTAACCGCACACATACGCACGGCTAACCGCACACAAAGGCACGGCTAACCGCACACATACATAGCTAACCGCACACAAAGGCACGGCTAACCGCACACATACATAGCTAAACGCACACATACATAGCTAACCGCACACATACATAGCTAACCGCACACATACATAGCTAACCGTACACAAAGGCACGGCTAACCGCACACATACATAGCTAACCTCACACAAAGGCACGGCTAACCGCACACATACATAGCTAACCGCACACATACATAGCTAACCGCACACATACGTAGCTAACCGCACACAAAGGCACGGCTAACCGCACACATACATAGCTAACCGCACACAAAGGCCCGGCTAACCGCACACATACATAGCTAACTGTACACATACATAGCTAACCGCACACAAAGGCACGGCTAACCGCACACATACATAGCTAACCGCACACATACATAGCTAACCGCACACATACATAGCTAACCACACACATACATAGCTAACCGCACACAAAGGCACGGCTAACCGCACACATACATAGCTAACCGCACACATACATAGCTAAACGCACACATACATAGCTAACCGCACACATACATAGCTAACCGCACACAAAGGCACGGCTAACCGCACACATACATAGCTAACCTCACACAAAGGCATGGCTAACCGCACACATACATAGCTAACCGCACACATACATAGCTAACCGCAGACAAAGGCATGGCTAACCGCACACATACATAGCTAACCGCACACATACATGGCTAACCGCACACATACATAGCTAACCGCACACATACATGGCTAACCGCACACATACATAGCTAACCGCACACATACATGGCTAACCGCACACATACATAGCTAACCGCACACATACATGGCTAACCGCACACATACATAGCTAACCGCACACATACATGGCTAACCGCACACATACATAGCTAACCGCACACATACATGGCTAACCGCACACATACATAGCTAACCGCACACATACATGGCTAACCGCACACATACATAGCTAACCGCACACATACATGGCTAACCGCACACATACATAGCTAACCGCACACATACATGGCTAACCGCACACATACATAGCTAACCGCACACATACATGGCTAACCGCACACATACATAGCTAACCGCACACATACATGGCTAACCGCACACATACATAGCTAACCGCACACATACATGGCTAACCGCACACATACATAGCTAACCGCACACATACATGGCTAACCGCACACATACATAGCTAACCGCACACATACATGGCTAACCGCACACATACATAGCTAACCGCACACATACATGGCTAACCGCACACATACATAGCTAACCGCACACATACATGGCTAACCGCACACATACATAGCTAACCGCACACATACATAGCTAACCGCACACAAAGGCACGGCTAACCGCACACATACATAGCTAACCTCACACAAAGGCATGGCTAACCGCACACATACATAGCTAACCGCACACATACATAGCTAACCGCACACATACATAGCTAACTGCATACATAGGCATGACAAACCGCACACATACATAGCTAACCGCACACAAAGGCACGGCTAACCACACACATACATAGCTAACCGCACACATACATAGCTAACTGCATACATAGGAATGACTAACCGCACACATACATAGCTAACCGCACACATACATAACTAACTGCATACATAGGCATGACAAACTGCACACATACATAGCTAACCGCACACATACATAGCTAACCGCAGACAAAGGCATGGCAAACAGCACACATACATAGCTAACCGTACACATAGGCACGGCTAACCCCACACGTAGACACGGCTAACCACACACACAGGCACGACTAACCGCACACATATAAGCATGTCTAACCGCACACATACACGGCTAACCAATCACATACATGGCTTACCGCATACATAGGCACGGCTAACCGCACATATACATGGCTAACCACACACCTACATTTCTAACCGCACACATACACGGCTAACCGCACACATAGGCATGAGAAAACGCACACATAGGCACGGCTAACCGCACACATACATGGCTAACCGCACACCTACATTTCTAACCACACACATACACGGCAAACCGCACACATAGGCATGGCTAACCGCACACATATATAGCTAACCGGACACATAGGCACGGCTAATCGCACACATACATGGCTAATCGCACACATACATGGCTAACCGCATACATGGGCAGGCTAACCGCACACATAGGCACGGCTAATCGCACACATACAAGGGTAACCGCACACATAGGCATGGCTAACCACACACATAAACACGGCTAGCCGCACACATAGGCATTGCTAACGCACACATAGGCACAGCTAACCGCACAAATACATGGCTAACTGCACACATACATGGCTAACCGCACATATACATGGCTAACCGCATACTTGGGTA
Source organism: Lymnaea stagnalis (assembly GCA_964033795.1). NCBI lineage: Eukaryota > Metazoa > Mollusca > Gastropoda > Lymnaeidae > Lymnaea > Lymnaea stagnalis. Next base: position 551,700 of record CAXITT010000050.1, on the reverse strand, counting down.
CGGCTAACTGCTCACATAGGCATGTCTAACCGCACACATATTCACGGCTAACCGCACACAAAGGCATGGCTAACTGCACACATATGCACGGCTAACCACACACTTACAAGGCTAACCGCACACATACATGGCTAACCACACACATACAAGGCTAACCGCACACATACAAGGCTAACCACACACATACAAGGCTAACCACACACATATAGTCATTGCTAACTGCACACATAGGCATGGCTAACCGCACACAAAGGCACGGCTAACCGCACACATACATAACTAAACGCACACATACATAGCTAACCGCACACATACATAGCTAACCGCACACATAGGCACGGCTAACCGCACACAAAGGCACGGCTAACCGCACACATACATAGCTAACCGCACACATACATAGCTAACCGCACACAAAGGCACGGCTAACAGCACACATACATAGCTAACCGCACACATACATAGCTAACTGCATACATAGACATGACAAACCGCACACATACATAGCTAACCGCACACAAAGACACGACTAACCGCACACATACATAGCTAACCGCACACATACATAGCTAACCGCACACAAAGGCACGGCTAACCGCACACATACATAGCTAACCTCACACAAAGGCATGGCTAACCGCACACATACATAGCTAACCGCACACATACATAGCTAAACGCACACATACATAGCTAACTGCATACATAGGCATGACAAACCGCACACATACATAGCTAACCGCACACAAAGGCACGGCTAACCGCACACATACATAGCTAACCGCACACATACATAGCTAACTGCATACATAGGCATGACAAACCGCACACATATATAGCTAACCGCACACATACATAGCTAACTGCATACATAGGCATGACAAACCGCACACATACATAGCTAACCGCACACATACATAGCTAACCGCAGACAAAGGCATGGCAAACCGCACACATACATAGCTAACCGTACACATAGGCATGGCTAACCCCACACGTAGACACGGCTAACCGCACACACAGGCACGACTAACCGCACACATATAAGCATGGCTAACCGCACACATACACGGCTAACCAATCACATACATGGCTTACCGCATACATAGGCACGGCTAACCGCACACATACATGGCTAACCGCACACCTACATTTCTAACCGCACACATACACGGCTAACCGCACACATAGGCATGACAAACCGCACACATAGGCACGGCTAACCGCACACATACATGGCTAACCGCACACCTACATTTCTAACCGCACACATACACGGCAAACCGCACACATAGGCATGGCTAACTGCACACATACATAGCTAACCGCACACATAGGCACGGCTAATCGCACACATACATGGCTAATCGCACACATACATGGCTAACCGCATACATGGGCACGCTAGCCGCACACATAGGCACGGCTAATCGCACACATACAAGGGTAACCGCACACATAGGCATGGCTAACCACACACATAAACACGGCTAGCCGCACACATAGGTATTGCTAACGCACACATAGGCACAGCTAACCGCACACATACATGGCTAACCACACACATACCTGGCTAACCGCACACATACATGGCTACCCGCCTACATGGGCACGGCTACCTGCTCACATAGGCCTGTCTAACCGCACACNAACATAAGAGTCGCCATGCTATACATAGTCCCGTTTCGAGGATCAACTTGATGTATACCTTTAACATAAGAGTCGCCATGCTATACATAGTCCCGTTTCGAGGATCAACTTGATGTATACCTTTAACATAAGAGTCGCCATGCTATACATAGTCCCGTTTCGAGGATCAACTTGATGTATACCTTTAACATAAGAGTCGCCATGCTATACATAGTCCCGTTTCGAGGATCAACTTGATGTATACCTTTAACATAAGAGTCGCCATGCTATACATAGTCCCGTTTCGAGGATCAACTTGATGTATACCTTTAACATAAGAGTCGCCATGCTATACATAGTCCCGTTTCGAGGATCAACTTGATGTATACCTTTAACATAAGAGTCGCCATGCTATACATAGTCCCGTTTCGAGGATCAACTTGATGTATACCTTTAACATAAGAGTCGCCATGCTATACATAGTCCCGTTTCGAGGATCAACTTGATGTATACCTTTAACATAAGAGTCGCCATGCTATACATAGTCCCGTTTCGAGGATCAACTTGATGTATACCTTTAACATAAGAGTCGCCATGCTATACATAGTCCCGTTTCGAGGATCAACTTGATGTATACCTTTAACATAAGAGTCGCCATGCTATACATAGTCCCGTTTCGAGGATCAACTTGATGTATACCTTTAACATAAGAGTCGCCATGCTATACATAGTCCCGTTTCGAGGATCAACTTGATGTATACCTTTAACATAAGAGTCGCCATGCTATACATAGTCCCGTTTCGAGGATCAACTTGATGTATACCTTTAACATAAGAGTCGCCATGCTATACATAGTCCCGTTTCGAGGATCAACTTGATGTATACCTTTAACATAAGAGTCGCCATGCTATACATAGTCCCGTTTCGAGGATCAACTTGATGTATACCTTTAACATAAGAGTCGCCATGCTATACATAGTCCCGTTTCGAGGATCAACTTGATGTATACCTTTAACATAAGAGTCGCCATGCTATACATAGTCCCGTTTCGAGGATCAACTTGATGTATACCTTTAACATAAGAGTCGCCATTCTATACATAGTCCCGTTTCGAGGATCAACTTGATGTATACCTTTAACATAAGAGTCGCCATGCTATACATAGTCCCGTTTCGAGGATCAACTTGATGTATACCTTTAACATAAGAGTCACCATGGTATGCATAGTCTAATTTCGAGGGTCAACTTTATTTAGGTCTTTAAGAGAAGCGTTGCCATATTATACATAGTCTAGTTTCATGAGTCTACTTAATTTAAAATAAGATAAGATTCTTTGATTGATCCAAACAAATGGAAATGTTTTTCGATTGCATTGTACTTTTTCAGCACATAAATAAAACAATTTGAACACAAAAGATCTACATAAACTTTTTTTTCCCAAGTGAAAAAAACCCAGCCATTCAGTGAGTTCTCTTAACCACATCAGGGACTTATTAGTTCTCATTAAGTTCGCGACCGTGCATCCTGCACGAAGTAATATGAATGCACTAATTTCATGGCATTTGGAAAATCCTGCCCAAGTAGAGAAG
>CAXITT010000050.1:530982-545982 GCA_964033795.1 Lymnaea stagnalis | reverse complement strand
CTACATCAACTGGTGCCTAGGACAGCCCAATAGTTATAGAGGAATACGTGAACAATGCATGCTTTATACTTTTAGGGAAACATGCATGCTTTATACTTTTAGGGAAATATGCATGCTTTATACTTTAAGGGAGACATTCATGCTTTATACTTTTAGGGAAACATGCATGCTTTATACTTTGAGGGAGACATGCATGCTTTATACTTTTAGGGAAACATGCATGGCTTATACTTTTAGGGAAACATGCATGCTTTATATTTTTAGGGAAACATGCATGCTTTATACCTTTAGGGAAACATGCATGCACGATGAACCAAGAGAAGTGAGTTCTTCTACAAATCGTTACATATGTGAATGGGAATAAAACAACTTCTTATTATGAAATTGTAAAATTGATTGTCAAAAGTTTCGGTTGATTGAATTTATGCAAGATCATTTAATTGTTTAGTTCATAACGGAATTCTTCCTGCACGATACTGCAAATTGTTTTAATGATGAGACTAAATCATCTGAAGATTTTATTATTAAATGTTCAAGTATTAATAAAGGAGCTCTTTAAAAAAAAATCCAAGATTCTTTAAATTATTAAAGATGTAAGATTTTGATGTATGCCCCGTGCATGCCTAGAGTAAAATGATGACAGAAAAGTTGTATTTCCTACTATCTAACTATAAATTATGACCCACGCCATTCAGGAAAGTGTCACGTCACATCACAAAACATCGTTTTATGCGCTTTTCCACTACAAATTAGGAGGAGGTAAAAAAAAAACAGGTTTTTAAACATAAAATACTGTAAGGCAGTGGTTCTCAGACTTCCTAATGCCGCGACCCCTTAGCACAGTTCCTGTGTGGTTGTGAGTTGCTTTCCGGTGGCCTTAGGCGACATCCTCCCCCCCCCCCCCCCCCCCCCCCCCCCGTGAAAGGGACCCACAGGTTGAGAACCGCTGCTGAAAGGAATCATACATATCAAAACTCAATAACAAAATTTCTAGCTGCAGCGGCTGTGGGTGAACTGTGTGGAGATTCTCTTGACAGCTAAACTTTGAGCTGACCAATCGTAATGACACATGTTCAGATATTTACAGCCATCCGTTATAATCTCTTACATGTTGATTATTTTTAATCTTACTTTAAAGTAGAGATGAAGTAGGGATGAATTATTGATGAAGTAGTGATGAAGTAGTGATGAAGTAGTGATGAAGTAGTGATGAAGTAGTGATGAAGTAGCGATAAAGCTTACTGTGGGCCTGACGATTGTTATTTTGCAAATATGTCGTTGACATAACGCCACAACGCGGGCCGGATGCAGGACACATGCCGATAGCTGCACATATCTCCAGAACTTCTAAGGGGTTGTTAGCAAATTACGTCACTTTGGGGGAGGGGGGTGCTCGAGAAATTTGACACTTCTAGGCAGGGAGTAAAGGGGGGGGGGGTCCCAAAAAATTTGTGAGTCACAATTTTTAATTTTTTTATAAAAACTACAATTTTCTAATTTTGATAAATCTGGATTATATTAATAAAAAAAACAAAAAACACCATTAACTTGAGGCCTAGATGGTCTCAGGTGGGCTATTATAGGTAACGTGAACCTTAATCGCGCACACATTTTACATTCGGCGCGGGGATCACTTCGTAATTTCGCATCACAAATTTCTAATAATAATAAATCTTAATCTATTATTATTATGGGAAAATGTTAAAGAATACAATTAAATCTTAGTTTAATTATGAAAATTTGCGTGACGTAATTTGCGACCGACCCCTAACTCGTGCTGCGGAAATCAGATTCATGGAGTCCTTTCAACCATGTGTGGCGCGCAGTTGAAGATATACACTTGTCTCCACTTATTGATACAACTGTGAAGGTAGTTACCGCCAATAGTAGGTAGTCCCGTCAAAAGTAAGTAATACTGGTTAAAGTAAGTTGTCCCAGAAATTGTAAGTAGTCCCGGCAAAAGGGATGTGATTGGTTCGAATAAATTGTTCATAGTACACTGACACAGTCCCGTCATAACTTTACCATAGTGCTGAAGACAGCAGATAGAGAACATGCGCGCAAAATAATGCGCCTATTTTTTCAACACCTATTTTTGAAAAGTACAGTTCAAATAATTAGTTCGAATTGTGTGTTAACAGCACGTCAGCAAGTCAGCGAGTTAGCAAGTCAGCAGATCGGCATGTTAGCAAGTCAGCAAGTCAGCATGTTAGCAAGTGAGAAAGTCAGCAGATCAGCATGTTAGCAAGTCAGCAAGTCAGCAGGTCAGCATGTCAGAAAGTCAGCAGATCAGCATGTTAGCAAGTCAGCAAGTCAGCAGGTCAGCTTGTCAGCAAGTCAGAAAGTTCAGTATAAATTTGACCTTGAAGAATGGGATTTTTACATTTAGACTGAAGCATCCGTCTTCATTAAAGACCAGACCTAGTGAGAGCTAATTCGTCATCCATCCATTTGTATCATGATAATTGGTATCAAGCACGTATAATTGTTTTAAATCGACAATAAGCTCCATCCATGTGGCCGTGTGTGCTATCAATATATCTAAAATCTGTGTGGACCATCCATTTGTCTGACCGTTGTGTGGACCATCAATGTGTCTGACCACTGTGTGAACCATCCATGTGTCTGATCTCTGTGTGGACCATCCATGTATCAGACCACTGTGTTCGCCATCATTGTGTCCGACCGCTATGTGCACCATGGATGTGTCTGTCCACTGTGTGCACCATCCATTGGTCTGACCGCTGTGTGCACTATCCATGTGCCTAAATGCTGTGTGCGCCATCCATGTGTCTGACCACTGTGTGCACCATCCATGTGTCTGACCACTGTGTGCGCTATCCATGTGTCTGACTGCTGTGTGCGCCATCCATGTGTCTGACCGCTGTGTGCACCATCAATGTGTCTGACTGCTGTGCGCACCATCAATGTGTCCGACCGCTGTGTGCACCATCCATGTGTCTGACCTGTGTGTGAACCATCCATGTGTCTAACCTGTGTGCGCCATCCATGTGTCTGACCACTGTGTGCACCATCCATGTGTCTGACCACTGTGTGCGCCATCCATGTGTCTGACCGCTGTGTGCGCCATCCATGTGTCTGACCACTGTGTGCACCATCCAATTGTCAGACCTTTGTGTGCACCATCCATGTGTCTGACCGTTGTGTGCGCCATCAATGTGTCTGACTGCTGTGTGCACCATCAATGTGTCTGACCATTGTGTGCACATCCATGTGTCTGACCTGTGTGTGAACCATCCATGTGTCTAACCTGTGTGCGCCATCAATGTTTCTGACCACTTTGTGCGCCATCCATTTATCTGACCGTTGTGACCGTTGTGTGCACCATCCATGTGTCTGACCGCTGTGTGCGTCATCCATGTGTCTGACAACTGTGTGCGCCATCCATGTGTCTGACCGCTGTGTGCGCCATCCATGTGTCTGACCACTGTGTGCACCATCCATGTGTCTGACCACTGTGTGCGCCATCCATGTGTCTGACCGCTGTGCACCATTCATGTGTCTGACGACTTTGTGCGCCATCCATGTGTCTAACCACTGTGTGCGCCATCCATGTGTCTGACCGCTGTGTGCGCCATCCATGTGTCTGACCGCTGTGTGCACCATCCATGTTTCTGAACGTTGTGTGCGCCATCAATGTGTCTGACTGCTGTGTGCACCATCAATGTGTCTGACCATTGTGTGCACATCCATGTGTCTGACCTGTGTGTGAACCATCCATGTGTCTAACCTGTGTGCGCCATCAATGTTTCTGACCACTTTGTGCGCCATCCATTTATCTGACCGTTGTGACCGTTGTGTGCACCATCCATGTGTCTGACCGCTGTGTGCGTCATCCATGTGTCTGACAACTGTGTGCGCCATCCATGTGTCTGACCGCTGTGTGCGCCATTCATGTGTCTGTCCGCTGTGTGCGCCATCCATGTGTCTGTCCGCTGTGTGCGCCATCCATGTGTCTGTCCACTGTGTGCGCCATCCATGTGTCTGACCGCTGTGTGCGCCATCCATGTGTCTGACCACTGTGTGCGCCATCCATGTGTCTGTCCGCTGTGTGCGCCATCCATGTGTCTGACTGCTGTGTGTTCCATCAATGTGTCTGATTGCTGCGTTCGCCATCCATGTGTCTGACCACTGATTGCACCACCCATGTGTCTGACCACTGTGTGCGCCATTCATGTGTCTGACCAATGTGTGCGCCATCCATGTGTCTGACCGCTGTGTGCGCTATCAAAGTGTATGACTGCTGTGTGCACTATCCATGTGTCTGACCACTGTGTGCGCCATCCATGTGTCGACCACTGTGTGCGCCATCCAAGTATCTGAAAGCTGCGTGTGCCATCCATGTGTCTGACCACTGTGTGCGCCATCCATGTGCCTGACCGCTGTGTTTGCCATCCATATGTCTGACCGCCATCAAAATACAAAATGTCCTGCAGAGAACACCATCTCCTCGTCTGATGCTAACAAAGATGACCCCTGCTAACAGCACCGAAGCCCATCAGTGAGAGTGCCCCATGGCCACTTTAATCAATGATCAGTTGTATTGTCTTCATTTGGTTTCTCGCCATGAATAAAACTATTTATCAATGTGTCTCTTAAAGCCCAAATGTTTCTTTAAGGTAGAGATTATTCCCACCCAAAGGCGTATCTGAACTATTTTGTAAGGGAGGCGCAAATAAATTGAATATGACTATAGGGTGGGGTTAGGTTGTTATAAGATTAGGTAAGATTCTTTTATTGATCATTACAAATCAATATGTTTTTGATTACATTGTACATATACATTTTCAGCACATAATTAAATAAATATTTTAATTAAGTCAACCTTCAAAGAGAGGTCCTCTTGGACGAGCACATTAACAATGTCCAAGAGGGCAAACAAGACCCTTAGGCAAAATCTGAAAATCAAGCGTGAAAGAAAAAGCCTATAAATCTTTTGTCCGGCCACTTTTAGAGTATGCATCTACAGTCTGTGACCCATTTACCCAGAAGAGCATCGACAGGTTGGAGGCGGTCCAGCGACGGGCAGCACGCTTTGTCCTGAACCGCTACAGAAACACCCCAAGTGTTGGCAGCATGCTGGAAACACTGGGCTGGTCACTATTGGAGGAACGACGACGACAATCCAGGCTCAGCATGTTGTACAAGATCGAAAATGGGCTGGTCCACTGCTCCGGAATCAAACAGAAACTCGTCCATCTCCCCCCCGCCCCCCCCCCCCCCCCCGGCCCCCCCCCCCCCCCAGACAACGACGAGGCCACGACAGGCAGTTCCGGCTTATAAAAGCACTAACTCGTTACAAGAGCTCCTCATTCCTGTCAAAGACAATACGGGACTGGAACAAGCTTCCAAAGGAAACAGTTCAGGCGGCTACACTCGAAACATTTGTGTCTATTGCCTCCTGTCTTCCAACCCCGAGTTCATAACATCACTGCTGAGTAGTCCTTGTAACCAGTGAAGTATCCCTTTTAAAATCATGCACAGTAACATCGCGAACTCCTCTGAAACAAACATAGGCGCCAGAATGATCCATTCATTGATCGTGGGCCTTCAAATTATAGAAGAAGAACATTTTTCAACTAAAATAATTTGAACACACGACATCTACTTGAAATTATTTCACTAGTGAAAAAAAAGACAGCCATTCAGTGAATTCCCTCAGTCACATCTGGGTCTCAGTAGTTCTCATTTAGATTTGTGACTTCTGGTGGAGCACGCTGGTAAATTCGTACACAATAAGGAACAAAATGATTTTTGTATCTTTCAGTCCTCGCCCTAAGAGAAAGAATTCGTCCCGATGAAGAGGGTGAGATGTATCATCCAAAATGTGTTTAGTTTTACAAAAAACTTCTTTCTTCAAATAGTTCTTCATGTGAAGGATGTTTAGTTTATGTTATGTTGCTAGCTTACTTGATTGGTCTGTTTATGCGATGTTTAATATCAGACGATGAATTCCCACACCAGCAGGTAATATTTAATTCAGTAGGATTCCACTTGTTGCACTGTAGAATAAGTTAATGACTTGTTTGTTTACGCCGAAATTGTAAAGTTTTTTTTAGGTAGAAAGGTCTTTGGTTGAATTTCTTATACTGCATTTGGCCGTGCTCATGCCTTGTTATCTTATTATTAATGGTGACACCTAAGTACTTGTATGCCTCCACTTTCTCTACACTTTGATATTTTATGTTGACATCTGGAATCTGAGTTGTAGAATGTGTTTACGCCAATGTTGGTCCACAACCGAGTTGCAGACCTGGTTACGCCTACGCCTTCACCGTAGTAACTACGTTTTTAAGCCTAAGACCACAGCACTACGACGAGCCAAAGACCACGGCACTACGACGAGCCTAAGACTACGGCACCACGACGAGCCTAAGACTACGGCACCACGACGAGCCTAAGACTACGGCACCACGACGAGCCTAAGACTACGGCACCACGACGAGCCTAAGACTACGGCACCACGACGAGCCTAAGACCACGGCACCACGACGAGCCTAAGACTACGGCACCACGACGAGCCTAAGACTACGGCACCACGACGAGCCTAAGACTACGGCACCACGACCAGCCTAAGACTACGGCACCACGACGAGCCTAAGACTACGGCACCACGACGAGCCTAAGACCACGGCACCACGACGAGCCTAAGACTACGGCACCACGACGAGCCTAAGACTACGGCACCACGACGAGCCTAAGACTACGGCACCACGACCAGCCTAAGACTACGGCACCACGACGAGCCTAAGACTACGGCACCACGACGAGCCTAAGACTACGGCACCACGACGAGCCTAAGACTACGGCACCACGACCAGCCTAAGACTACGGCACCACGACGAGCCTAAGACTACGGCACCACGACGAGCCTAAGACTACGGCACCACGACGAGCCTAAGACTACGGCACCACGACCAGCCTAAGACTACGGCACCACGACGAGCCTAAGACTACGGCACCACGACCAGCCTAAGACTACGGCACCACGACGAGCCTAAGACTACGGCACCACGACGAACATAAGACCACGACGAGCCTAAGACTACGGCACCACGACCAACCTAAGACTACGGCACCACGACGAGCCTAAGACTACGGCACCACGACCAGCCTAAGACTACGGCACCACGACGAGCCAAAAATAACTACGGTTTCGTGAGCGTTTTGTTCATTTGGTTTCATTTTAATAAAAAACACCATTAATAATTGGAGTGTTTTCAGTAAAAAGTTTCCGCATTTTTAGTGTTAACATCATTAGCAATCGAATGAGAATAACTGATCGGACTCGATCTCAATAAACCAACCAGAACATTTATCTTTTATAGCATGGCGTTGTTACTACCTACCTGCTAATCTGTTTGCCTCAGACCTTTTCTCATTTTGGGGAAAAATCGGGGGACGATATCGAGTATGCTTATTAGTGGTAACTTGCATAAGTTGTGTGGATTTCCCTAACAACCTTGTATTATGATTTTGTGGTAACTAGCATAAGTTGTGTGGATTTCCCTAACAACCTTGTATTATGATTTTGTGGTAACTAGCATAAGTTGTGTGGATTTTCCTAACAACCTTGTATTATGATTTTGTGGTAACTTGCATAAGTTGTGTGGATTTTCCTAACAACCTTGTATTATGATTTTGTGGTAACTTGCATAAGTTGTGTGGATTTCCCTAACAACCTTGTATTATGATTTTGTGGTAACTAGCATAAGTTGTGTGGATTTCCCTAACAACCTTGTATTATGATTTTGTGGTAACTTGCATAAGTTGTGTGGATTTTCCTAACAACCTTGTATTATTATTTTGTGGTAACTTGCATAAGTTGTGTGGATTTCCCTAACAACCTTGTATTATGATTTTGTGGTAACTTGCATAAGTTGTGTGGGTTTCCCTAACAACCTTGTATTATGATTTTGTGGTAACTTGCATAAGTTGTGTGGATTTCCCTAACAACCTTGTATTATGATTTTGTGGTAACTTGCATAAGTTGTGTGGATTTCCCTAACAACCTTGTATTATGATTTTGTGGTAACTTGCATAAGTTGTGTGGATTTCCTTAACAACCTTGTATTATGATTTTGTGGTAACTTGCATAAGTTATGTGGATTTCCTTAACAACCTTGTATTATGATTTTGTGGTAACTTGCATAAGTTGTGTGGATTTCCCTAACAACCTTGTATTATGATTTTGTGGTAACTAGCATAAGTTGTGTGGATTTCCTTAACAACCTTGTATTATGATTTTGTGGTAACTTGCATAAGTTGTGTGGATTTTGTTAACAACCTTGTATTATGATTTTGTGGTAACTTGCATAACTTGTGTGGATTTCCTTAACAACCTTGTATTATGATTTTGTGGTAACTTGCATAAGTTGTGTGGGTTTCCTTAACAACCTTGTATTATGATTTTGTGGTAACTTGCATAAGTTGTGTGGATTTTGTTAACAACCTTGTATTATGATTGCAATGCCAGCCCCCCCTCCCGCCACTAAAAACTATTCTGACACCAACCCAGGGGTAAACAGGTCTGGAGTTGTTGTATGACTAGGCTGTAGGATTGTCTTCTCTTTTGTTTGTGGCACTGTCACAACCAATTGTCTTGTACTTGTCACTCTCACAACCAAGTGACTTGTACTTGTTACTGTAACAACCAATTGACTTGCACTTGTCCCTGTCACAACCAATTGACTTGTACTTGTCGCTGTCACAACCAATTGACTTGTACTTGTCGCTGTCATAACCAATTGACTTGTAATTGTCGCTGTCATAACCAATGCACTTGTACTGTTCGCTGTCACAACCAATTGACTTGTACTTGTCGCTCTCATAACCAATTGACTTGTACTTGTCACTGTCACAACAAATTGAATGTTCTTACGGGTCATCGTCAAATCACTGCTTCTCTATAACTGAACTGAGAGGTCTACAGAGAGAAAGTTCTACATAGAAAGAGAGTTCCACATAGAGAAAAAGAGAGAGAGAGTTCTACATTGAAAGAGTTCTACATAGCGTTCTACATTGAGACAGTTCTACAAAGAGAGAGTTCTACTAGAGAGAGAGTTCTATACGGAAAGAGTTCTACATAGAGGAAGTTCTACAAAAGAGAGAGTTCAACAAAGAGAGAGTTCTACAAAGAGAGAGAGAGAGAGCTACAAAGATAGAGTTCTACAAAGAGAGAGAGAGAGCTACAAAGAGAGAGTTCTACACACAAAATGTTCAACAAAGAGAGAGACCTGCAAAGAGAGAGAGAGCTGCAACGAGAGAGCTCTACAAAGAAAGAGTTCTATAAAGAGAGAGTTCTACAATCAGAGAGTTTTACAAAGAGACGGTTCTACAAAGAGAGAGAGCTACAAAGAGAGAGTTCTACACAGAGAGAGTTCTGCAATCAGAGAGTTCTACAGAGAGAGAGAGTTCTACAAAGAGAGTGTTCTACAATCAGAGAGTTCTACACAGAGAAAGTTCTACAAAGATACAGTTCTACAAAGAGAGAGTTCTACCAAGAGAGAGTTCTACAAAGAAAGAGTTCTACAAAGAGAGAGTTCTACAATCAGAGAGTTCTACACAGAGAGAGTTCTACAAAGAGACAGTTCTACAAAGAAAGCGATCTACAAAGAGAGAGTTCTACAAAGAGAGAGTTCTGCAATGAGAGAGAGTTCTGCAATCAGAGAGTTCTACACAGAGAGAGTTCTACAAAGAGAGAGTTCTACAATCAGAGAGTTCTACACAGAGAGAGTTCTACAAAGAGACAGTTCTACAAAGAGAGAGTTCTACTAGAGAGAGAGTTCTATAAAGAGAGAGAGCTCTATTTGCTATTAAGAGAGAGTTCTCACTTGCAAACGGTTTAGACTGTCGTATATTTTAGGGTTATTTCTCAAAAATTTCATTTGTTTCAATGAATGGTCAAGTGTTTGAGCTTGTTAGGGGACATTTTTCTAATTGTCACACTTGAGGTGGCATTTAACGTGGCATTTAACGTGGCATTTAAAGTGGCATTTAACGTGGCATTTACCATCACACTTGACGTGGCAGTCAGCGTGGCACTTCTGGCCATTTGTGCAAACTAATTATCATTGTGTCAATGTTTAATTTTGTTAACATCTTGTTGACTAGAAGTGATGGATTGAGAACCCTCTTTGGGGTTGTCTCCTTTCAGGGGTAACCCATCATTATGTTAGGATTAATTTTTGTTCAAGAAATTTGACGTAGGTGTACAGCTGTATTACTCTAGCGCACATGTGTCAAACTCAAGGCCCGCGAGCCACATCCGGCCCGCCGTACAATTATATCAGGCCCTCGAGGTCTTGACCGGCGTACAATTATGGTCAACGGTATGGTGTTTCCCAATGCACACTTGCTGAAAAACTTAGCTTATTTCGCGCCGAGTTCGCACAGCGCTTTAGTGACTATGAAGCACTGAAATGTAATGTCGAGCTGTTTCGTAACCCATTTGTCATAGAGGAAGAAACTACAACTGTAAAATTGCAGATGGAGCTAATAGAGCTGCAGTGTAATGGGAAACTAAATGCAAAGTACGACACAGTTGGGTCTGCACAGTTCACTCGTTTCATTCCTGAAGAGATGCCCCAGCTTCGTCTACATTCGGCTCGAACCTTAAGCATGTTTGGTAGCACACAACCATTTCAATGACACAGAACGTTACTCCCAACATAAACGAACTTTTGTGGCCAAGTAAATGAGCCAAACATCCAGCTCTTGACCAATTGGCATAAGAGACTCTTGACCAATTGGCATAAGAGCGAAAATGGAGATGCCAATGATTTTTAATGACCGGATTAAAACTTTTTTCTGTTTTCATTTATATAAATGTTTTTTTTAAAGATTAATTTTCCGCTTATTGCAAAATAATCCTGGTCGGCCCGCGAGCTTACATGTGATATAAGTTTTGGCCCGCCAAGCTTACATGTGATTTGAGTTTTGGCCCGCTGAGCTTACATGTGATTTGAGTTTTAGCCTGCCGAGCTTACATGTGATTTGAGTTTTGGCCCGCCGAGCTTACATGTGATATAAGTTTTGGCCCGCCAAGCTTACATGTGATTTCAGTTTTGGCCCGCAGAGCTCACATGTGATTTGAGTTTTGGCCCGCCGAGCTTACATGTGATTTGAGTTTTGGCCCGCCGAGCTTACATGTGATTTGACTTTTGGCCCGCCGAGCTCACATGTGATTTGAGTTTTGGCCCGCCGAGTGATTGATTTTGAAGCATTGCTCTGGTGGTACCAGGTGAGGTCTATGACAGTGGGTCATGGCTGCATTGCTCTGGTGGTACCAGGTGAGGTGTACGACAGTGGGTCATGGCTGCATTGCTCTGGTGGTACCAGGTGAGGTCTATGACAGTGGGTCATGGCTGCATTGCTCTGGTGGTACCAGGAGAGGTCTATGGAAGTGTCAGGTGATGTATATGGCAGTCGGTTATGGCGGCATTACTCTGGCAGTGTCAGGTGTATCGATGGATCTTATTTTATTACCTCCCCTGACGTTGGTCTTGACTTCCTGTGTCATTGTGCTGGCGCCCCCGGCTTACACGTCAGCGACACCACGATCAATAGGGCGTGTTTATGCGTCCAGCCCAGGGAGTCACTCGCCGCCCCACAATCTCACACCTAGCAAATGGCTCTCCGTTCTTCACGTTAAGGTCACCCTTTGCATATAAAATACTTCCACAGCTTTGACAGACTCCAGGCCCGAAACGTGGACTGGGGGGGGGGGTGGTGGTTGGGGGGGGAGTAAAAAATCCTGTTTTCCCGCCTGTTGTTAGTTCACACAATATGGTCGTCTGGTGATCGAGCGAAAATCAATACTCACTTTTAAGGTCACCCTTTGCATATAAAATACTTCCACAGCTTTGACAGACTCCAGGCCCGAAACGTGGACTGGGGGGGGGGGGTGGGGGTTGGGGGGGGAGTAAAAAATCCTGTTTTCCCGCCTGTTGTTAGTTCACACAATATGGTCGTCTGGTGATCGAGCGAAAATCAATACTCACTGACACACACACACACACGCACATACACACACACACACACGGGCCGGTGCCTAATTTTAACATAGGTTTCCCGTAAAAAAATGTTAGGTCCAGAAAAATGCATGAGATGGTTACAGTGTTTTCTGGCACGAATGACCTGGTGATGGTGACGACCTGGTCGGACGAGGTGTTGGTAGAAATCTGTCGGTGGTCAGACACGGTGTTGGTAGAAATCTGTCGCTGGTCAGACAAGTTTTTGGTAGAAATCTGTCGCTGGTCAGATTTATTTGTCAAGCAATCACGCTGTCAGTTTGGTATTAAGTTGATTGATTTATCAAAATAGATTGATTTTGTTTACTCCGAACATATGGCAATAAATTTTCTGTCTCAGTAATTAATATAACAATTGGTAAATGTGTGTGTCAAAGTTTTATGTCTTAGTTTGGGAACTGTCTTTTTTATTGGTTCTTGAAATTTTTTTTATTTATTAAATTGAAAAATTCGATTCTTAAAAAAAAAAAAAAAAAAAAAAAAAAAACTTGATAATTTGCGTCATCATCATCTCCCCCTCCCCTCAATGAAATATAAAAAGTAATGATCATTCGAAGTGCTGACGTCACGTTCTACGTCATGTTAGTGTGTTATAAATAGGCGTTCTATTTTACTCTAATTTAATCTTTTCCTGGTGAACGACCTTAAGCTGACCATAATTCGCCTGCGTTAGTTTTGGGCGTGTCCTACTCCCTTTGATCGTCTTTACCCCAAACCAATATATCGTCTGTTGCGAGACACGAATGCGGTAGAACACTGTAGAACGTTTGAGTCACTAATTACGATACGTATTCTGACCGCGAATCTTCTATCGAACAGACTATAAATACAGGCCAGTGGTTGAATGACACAGCAGACCGCAGAGCAGAGACGCAGACGGCGAGAGAGGGTTTTTGTGGAACGTGGGAGAGTTTGTTCACAGTAGACGTCTTTTCATTATTGGTATCTCCTTGCACATTGTGTTTTATTTGATGTTGCACTGGTACCAGCCACACAAAATACTAAGTTGATAGTTTTTTAAATTATATTTATTTTTGATTTTTTTACCTTATTATTAAATTTATAAAATGTATTAAATTGTAATTAACCATGTTCCGATAATCGTATTTCTCTGTCATTGTTTTTATCAATTGGAATCGTCTTTTGTTATGCTCTGTTTTGGAACGAGCCATACATGTAAATAGGAGATTAATTTCTCCCTACTGACAACAGTGCGTAACAAAGTGCAATTATGACGTCACTCTCTACGCCACGTTAGTGCAATTGTGACGTCATCTTGCATTCGAAGGGAAAAAGAGGGTCATGCAGGAGGAATAAATTGATTGATGTCTGCTCTTATAAGACAATCTCTTAATGTTTTTATTAATTTGACTCTTTGTATAAGATAGTCTCTTAAACTGCTAATTCATTAGACTCTTTATATAAGATAGTCTCTTAATTTGCTAATTCATTAGACTCTTTATATAAGATAGTCTCTTAAACTGTTAATTCATTAGACTCTTTATATAAGATAGTCTCTTAATTTGCTAATTCATTAGACTCTTTATATAAGATAGTCTCTTAAACTGTTAATTCATTAGACTCTTTATATAAGATAGTCTCTTAAACTGCTAATTCATTAGACTCTTTATATAAGATAGTCTCTTAAACTGCTAATTCATTAGACTATTTATATAAGATAGTCTCTTAAATTGCTAATTCATTAGACTCTTTATATAAGATAGTCTCTTAAACTGCTAATTCATTAGACTATTTATATAAGATAGTCTCTTAAATTGCTAATTCATTAGACTCTTTATATAAGATAGTCTCTTAAACTGCTAATTCATTAGACTCTTTATATAAGATAGTCTCTTAAACTGCTAATTCATTAGACTCTTTATATAAGATAGTCTCTTAAACTGCTAATTCATTAGACTATTTATATAAGATAGTCTCTTAAATTGCTAATTCATTAGACTCTTTATATAAGATAGTCTCTTAAACTGCTAATTCATTAGACGCTTTATGTAAGATAGTCTCTTAAACTGCTAATTCATTGGACTCTTTATATAAGATAGTCTCTTAAACTGCTAATTCATTAGACTCTTTATATCCACACGCAGACTGTGGAAGCTAACATAGTAACTGCGATATTGAACGCATCAAGAGTGCAGTGAAGACACACACACAACCTGCTAGCCATCTAATGCATCCTGGTCTATTTCCAGTCGTCTTGGCCAAATCTTGCCATTGGCTCAAATAGGAAAGGACGAGAGAGTGAGGCTGACGAATTGAGTAACTCTTCCTCATTTTAAACAAAATACAGCTCAAGTCGAGGCTACTACTCAAGTCGAGGCTACTACTCAAGTCAAGGCTATTACTCAAGTCAAGGCTACTATTCAAGTCAGGGCTACTACTCAAGTAAAGGCTACTACTCAAGTCGAGGCTACTACTCAAGTCGAGGCTACTTCTCAAGTCAAGACTACTACTCAAGTCAAGGCTACTACTCAAGTCAATGCTTTTATTCAGTCAAGGCTACTGCTCCAGAATGGCTTTCACAATAAGTTAGGTATTTGTCTGTTATCATGAATAGTACAAGCCATACCCTTCACTTACACCCACCCACCCACACACACATCTCTCATCCCGCGGGTGAAGAAGGTAGCCCTTAACAGGAATGAAGGGAGAATAGAGCTAGATATTTGTATCTACTATAAAGTTATCTCCCAGCAAGTAAACAATTAACACTCATGTGTAACACACATATAGGATGAGCTGAGCTCTGTGTCCTGAATCTGATGATCTATCTGTAACACACATATAGGATGAGCTGAGCTCTGTGTCCTGAATCTGATGATCTATCTGTAACACACATATAGGATGAGCTGAGCTCTGTGTCCTGAATCTGATGATCTATCTGTAACACACATATAGGATGAGCTGAGCTCTGTGTCCTGAATCTGAT
>CAXITT010000050.1:459079-496613 GCA_964033795.1 Lymnaea stagnalis | reverse complement strand
AAAGGTGGTTGTGAAGCTGGTGTTTAAACATGTCTAGGGAAAGGTGGTTGTGGAGATGGTATTTAAACACCTCTAAGGAAAGGTGGTTGTGCTGTTGGTGTTTAAACACGTCTAAGGAAAGATGGTTGTGGAGTTGACGTTTATACACAACTAAGGAAAGGTGGTTGTGGAGTTGGTGTTTAAACACGTATAGAGAAAGTTTGTTTTCGAGTTGATGTCTAAAAACGTCTAAGGAAAGGTGGTTGTGGAGTTAGTGTCTAAACACGTCTACGGAAAGGTGGTTGTGGAGTTGGTGTTTAAACACTTCAAGGGAAAGGTGGTTGTGGAGTTAGTGTCTAATAACGTCTAGGGAAAGGTGGTTGTGGAGTTGGTGTTTAAACACGTTTTGGTAAAGGTGGTTGTGGAGTTTTTGTTTAAACACGTCTTGGGAAAGGTGGTTGTGGAGTTAGTGTCTAAACACGTCTAGGGAAAGGTGGTTGTGAAGCTGGTGTTTAAACATTTCTAGGGAAAGGTGGTTGTGGAGATGGTATTTAAACACGTCTAAGGAAAGATGGTTGTTGAGTTGGTGTTTAAACACGTCTAAAGAATGATGGTTGTTGTGTGTTGTCTAAACACGTCTAATGGTAATGTGGTTGTGGAGTTGGTATTTAAAACCGTCTAGGGAAAGTTGTTTGTGGAGTTGGTGTCTAAACACGTTTTGGGAAAGGTGAATGTGGAGTTGGTATTTAAACCCGTCTAATGAAAGGTGATTGTGGAGTTGGTGTTTAAACACGTCTAAGGAAATGTGGTTGTGGAGTTGGTGTTCAAACACGTCTAAGAAAAGGTGGTTGTTGAGTTGGTATTTAAACACGTCTAAGGAAAGGTGGTTGTGGAGTTGGTATTTAAACACGTCTAAGGAAAGGAGGTTGTGGAGTTGTTGTTTAAACACGTCTTGGGAAAGGTGGTTGTGGAGTTAGTGTCTAAACACGTCTAGGGAAAGGTGGTTGTGAAGCTGGTGTTTAAACATGTCTAGGGAAAGGTGGTTGTGGAGATGATATTTAAACACCTCTAAGGAAAGGTGGTTGTGCTGTTGGTGTTTAAACACGTCTAAGGAAAGATGGTTGTGGAGTTGACGTTTATACACAACTAAGGAAAGGTGGTTGTGGAGTTGGTGTTTAAACACGTCTAAGGAAAGGTGGTTGTGGAGTTGTTATTTAAACACGTCTTGGGAAAGGTGGTTGTGGAGTTAGTGTCTAAACACGTCTAGGGAAAGGTGGTTGTGAAGCTGGTGTTTAAACATGTCTAGGGAAAGGTGGTTGTGGAGATGGTATTTAAACACCTCTAAGGAAAGGTGGTTGTGCTGTTGGTGTTTAAACACGTCTAAGGAAAGATGGTTGTGGAGTTGACGTTTATACACAACTAAGGAAAGGTGGTTGTGGAGTTGGTGTTTAAACACGTATAGAGAAAGTTTGTTTTCGAGTTGATGTCTAAAAACGTCTAAGGAAAGGTGGTTGTGGAGTTAGTGTCTAAACACGTCTACGGAAAGGTGGTTGTGGAGTTGGTGTTTAAACACTTCAAGGGAAAGGTGGTTGTGGAGTTAGTGTCTAATAACGTCTAGGGAAATGTGGTTGTGGAGTTGGTATTAAACACGTATAAGGAAAGGTGGTTGTGGAGTTGGAATTTAAACAGGTCTAAGGAAAGGTGGTTGTGGAGTTTGTGTCTAAACACGTCTAGGGAAACGTGGTTGTGAAGCTGGTGTTTAAACATGTCTAGGGAAAGGTGGTTGTGGAGTTGGTATTTAAACACGTCTAAGGAAAGGTGTTTGTGGAGTTGGTGTTTAAACATGTCTAACGAAAGAAAGTTGCGGAGTTTGTGTCTAAACACGTCTTAGGAAAGGTGGTTGTTGAGTTGGTATTTAACAACACTTTTAAGGAAAGGTGGTTGTGGCGTTGCTGTTTAAACACGTCTAAGGAAAGGTGGTTGTGGAGTTGGTCTTTAAACACGTCTAAGGAAAGGTGATTGTGGATTTGGTATTTAAACACTTTTAAGGAAAGGTGGTTGTGGAGTTGGTCTCTAAACACGTCTTAGGAAAAGTGGTTGTTGAGTTGGTTTTTAAACACGTCTAAGCAAAAGTGGTTGTAGAGTTGGTATTTATACACTTCTAAGGAAAGGTGGTTGTTGAGTTGGTATTTAAACACGTCTAAGGAAAGGTGGTTGTGGAGTTGGTATTTAAACACGTCTAAGGAAAGGAGGTTGTGGAGTTGTTGTTTAAATACGTCTTGGGAAAGGTGGTTGTGGAGTTGGTGTTTAAACACGTCTAAGGAAAGGTTGTTGTGGAGTTGGCGTTTATACACAACTAAGGAAAGGTGGTTGTGGAGTTGGTGTTTAAACACGTATAGAGAAAGGTGGTTTTCGAGTTGATGTCTAAAAACGTCTAAGGAAAGGTGGTTGTGGAGTTTGTGTCTAAACACGTCTAGTGAAAGGTGGTTGTGGAATGGTGTTTAAACACGTCAAGGGAAAGGTGGTTGTGGAGTTAGTGTCTAATTACGTCTAGGGAAAGGTGGTTGTGGAGTTAGTGTTTAAACACGTCTTGGGAAAGATGGTTGTGGAGTTGGTGTTTAAACACGTCTTTGG
Organism: Lymnaea stagnalis; assembly: GCA_964033795.1. Classification (NCBI taxonomy): domain Eukaryota; kingdom Metazoa; phylum Mollusca; class Gastropoda; family Lymnaeidae; genus Lymnaea; species Lymnaea stagnalis. The sequence goes on along the minus strand of CAXITT010000050.1, from coordinate 494,000 downwards.
AAAGGTGGTTGTGGACTTAGTGTCTAAACACGTCTAGGGAAACGTGGTTGTGAAGCTGGTGTTTAAACATGTCTAGGGAAAGGTGGTTGTGGAGTTGGTATTTAAACACGTCTAAGGAAAGGTTGTTGTGGAGTTGGTGTTTAAACACGTCAAAGGAAAGGTGGTTGTGGAGTTGGTATTTAAACACGTCTAAGGAAAGGAGGTTGTGGAGTTGTTGTTTAAACACGTCTTGGGAAAGGTGGTTGTGGAGTTAGTGTCTAAACACGTCTAGGGAAAGGTGGTTGTGAAGCTGGTGTTTAAACATGTCTAGGGAAAGGTGGTTGTGGAGATGATATTTAAACACCTCTAAGGAAAGGTGGTTGTGCTGTTGGTGTTTAAACACGTCTAAGGAAAGATGGTTGTGGAGTTGACGTTTATACACAACTAAGGAAAGGTGGTTGTGGAGTTGGTGTTTAAACACGTCTAAGGAAAGGTGGTTGTGGAGTTGTTATTTAAACACGTCTTGGGAAAGGTGGTTGTGGAGTTAGTGACTAAACACGTCTTGGTAAAGGTGGTTGTGAAGCTGGTGTTTAAAAATGTCTAGGGAAAGGTGGTTGTGGAGATGGTATTTAAACACCTCTAAGGAAAGGTGGTTGTGCTGTTGGTGTTTAAACACGTCTAAGGAAAGATGGTTGTGGAGTTGACGTTTATACACAACTAAGGAAAGGTGGTTGTGGAGTTGGTGTCTAAACACGTCTACGGAAAGGTGGTTGTGGAGTTGGTGTTTAAACACTTCAAGGGAAAGGTGGTTGTGGAGTTAGTGTCTAATAACGTCTAGGGAAAGGTGGTTGTGGAGTTGGTGTTTAAACACGTCTTGGGAAAGGTGGTTGTGGAGTTTTTGTTTAAACACGTCTTGGGAAAGGTGATTGTGGAGTTAGTGTCTAAACACGTCTAGGGAAAGGTGGTTGTGAAGCTGGTGTTTAAACATGTCTAGGGAAATGTGGTTGTGGAGATGGTATTTTAACACGTCTAAGGAAAGATGGTTGTTGTGTTGGTGTTTAAACACGTCTAAAGAATGATGGTTGTTGTCTGTTGTCTAAACACGTCTAATGGAAATGTGGTTGTGGAGTTGGTATTTAAAACCGTCTAGCGAAAGTTGTTTGTGGAGTTGGTGTCTAAACACGTTTTGGGAAAGGTGAATGTGGAGTTGGTATTTAAACCCGTCTAATGAAAGGTGATTGTGGAGTTGGTGTTTAAACACGTCTAAGGAAATGTGGTTGTGGAGTTGGTGTTTAAACACGTCTAAGAAAAGGTGGTTGTGGAGTTGGTATTTAAACACGTCTAAGAAAAGGTGGTTGTGGAGTTGGTATTTAAACACGTCTAAGGAAAGGAGGTTGTGGAGTTGTTGTTTAAAGGCGTCTAAGGATAGGTGGTTGTTGAGTTGGTGTCTAAACACGTCTTGTGAAAGGTGGTTGTGGAGTTGGTGTCTAAACACGTCTAGAGAAAGATTGTTGTGGAGTTGGTGTTTAAACAGTCTAAGGAAGGGTGGTTGTGTAGTTGGTGTTTAAACACTTCTAAGGAAATGTGGTCGTGGAGTTGGTATTTAAACACGTAAAAGGAAAGGTGGTTGTGGAGTTTGTGTTTAAAAACGTCTTGGGAAAGGTGTTTGTGGAGTTGGTGTTTAAACATGTCTAACGAAAGAAGGTTGCGGAGTTTGTGTCTAAACACGTCTTAGGAAAGGTGGTTGTGGAGTTGGTATTTAACAACACTTTTAAGGAAAGGTGGTTGTGGCGTTGCTGTTTAAACACGTCTAAGGAAAGGTGGTTGTGGAGTTGGTCTTTAAACACGTCTAAGGAAAGGTGATTGTGGATTTGGTATTTAAACACTTTTAAGGAAAGGTGGTTGTGGAGTTGGTGTCTAAACACGTCTTAGGAAAAGTGGTTGTTGAGTTGGTTTTTAAACACGTCTAAGCAAAAGTGGTTGTAGAGTTGGTATTTATACACTTCTAAGGAAAGGTGGTTGTGGAGATGGTGTTTAAACACGTCTAAAGAAAGGTGGTGAAGGAGTTGATATTTAAACACGTCTAAGGAAAGGTTGTTGTGCTGTTGGTGTTTAACACGTCTAAGGAAAGGTGGTTGTGGAGTTGGTGTTTAAACACGTCTAAGGAAAGGTTGTTGTGGAGTTGGCGTTTATACACAACTAAGGAAAGGTGGTTGTGGAGTTGGTGTTTAAACACGTATAGAGAAAGGTGGTTTGTGGAGTTGGTGTTTAAACACGTCTAAGGAAAGGTTGTTGTGGAGTTGGCGTTTATACACAACTAAGGAAAGGTGGTTGTGGAGTTGGTGTTTAAACACGTATAGAGAAAGGTGGTTTTCGAGTTTATGTCTAAAAAAGTCTAAGGAAAGGTGGTTGTGGAGTTAGTGTCTAAACACGTCTAGGGAAACGTGGTTGTGGAATGGTGTTTAAACACGTCAAGGGAAAGATGGTTGTGGAGTTAGTGTCTAATTACGTCTATGGAAAGGTGGTTGTGGAGTTGGTGTTTAAACACGTCTAAAGAATGATGGTTGTGGAGTTGGTGTTTAAACACGTCTAAGGAAAGGTGGTTGTGGAGTTGTTATTTAAACACGTGTTGGGAAAGGTGGTTGTGGAGTTAGTGACTAAACACGTCTAGGTAAAGGTGGTTGTGAAGCTGGTGTTTAAAAATGTCTAGGGAAAGGTGGTTGTGGAGATGGTATTTAAACACCTCTAAGGAAAGGTGGTTGTGCTGTTGGTGTTTAAACACGTCTAAGGAAAGATGGTTGTGGAGTTGACGTTTATACACAACTAAGGAAAGGTGGTTGTGGAGTTGGTGTCTAAACACGTCTACGGAAAGGTGGTTGTGGAGTTGGTGTTTAAACACTTCAAGGGAAAGGTGGTTGTGGAGTTAGTGTCTAATAACGTCTAGGGAAAGGTGGTTGTGGAGTTGGTGTTTAAACACGTCTTGGGAAAGGTGGTTGTGGAGTTTTTGTTTAAACACGTCTTGGGAAAGGTGATTGTGGAGTTAGTGTCTAAACACGTCTAGGGAAAGGTGGTTGTGAAGCTGGTGTTTAAACATGTCTAGGGAAATGTGGTTGTGGAGATGGTATTTTAACACGTCTAAGGAAAGATGGTTGTTGTGTTGGTGTTTAAACACGTCTAAAGAATGATGGTTGTTGTCTGTTGTCTAAACACGTCTAATGGAAATGTGGTTGTGGAGTTGGTATTTAAAACCGTCTAGCGAAAGTTGTTTGTGGAGTTGGTGTCTAAACACGTTTTGGGAAAGGTGAATGTGGAGTTGGTATTTAAACCCGTCTAATGAAAGGTGATTGTGGAGTTGGTGTTTAAACACGTCTAAGGAAATGTGGTTGTGGAGTTGGTGTTTAAACACGTCTAAGAAAAGGTGGTTGTGGAGTTGGTATTTAAACACGTCTAAGAAAAGGTGGTTGTGGAGTTGGTATTTAAACACGTCTAAGGAAAGGAGGTTGTGGAGTTGTTGTTTAAAGGCGTCTAAGGATAGGTGGTTGTTGAGTTGGTGTCTAAACACGTCTTGTGAAAGGTGGTTGTGGAGTTGGTGTCTAAACACGTCTAGAGAAAGATTGTTGTGGAGTTGGTGTTTAAACAGTCTAAGGAAGGGTGGTTGTGTAGTTGGTGTTTAAACACTTCTAAGGAAATGTGGTCGTGGAGTTGGTATTTAAACACGTAAAAGGAAAGGTGGTTGTGGAGTTTGTGTTTAAAAACGTCTTGGGAAAGGTGTTTGTGGAGTTGGTGTTTAAACATGTCTAACGAAAGAAGGTTGCGGAGTTTGTGTCTAAACACGTCTTAGGAAAGGTGGTTGTGGAGTTGGTATTTAACAACACTTTTAAGGAAAGGTGGTTGTGGCGTTGCTGTTTAAACACGTCTAAGGAAAGGTGGTTGTGGAGTTGGTCTTTAAACACGTCTAAGGAAAGGTGATTGTGGATTTGGTATTTAAACACTTTTAAGGAAAGGTGGTTGTGGAGTTGGTGTCTAAACACGTCTTAGGAAAAGTGGTTGTTGAGTTGGTTTTTAAACACGTCTAAGCAAAAGTGGTTGTAGAGTTGGTATTTATACACTTCTAAGGAAAGGTGGTTGTGGAGATGGTGTTTAAACACGTCTAAAGAAAGGTGGTGAAGGAGTTGATATTTAAACACGTCTAAGGAAAGGTTGTTGTGCTGTTGGTGTTTAACACGTCTAAGGAAAGGTGGTTGTGGAGTTGGTGTTTAAACACGTCTAAGGAAAGGTTGTTGTGGAGTTGGCGTTTATACACAACTAAGGAAAGGTGGTTGTGGAGTTGGTGTTTAAACACGTATAGAGAAAGGTGGTTTTCGAGTTGATGTCTAAAAAAGTCTAAGGAAAGGTGGTTGTGGAGTTAGTGTCTAAACACGTCTAGGGAAAGGTGGTTGTGGACTGGTGTTTAAACACGTCAAGGGAAAGGTGGTTGTGGAGTTAGTGTCTAATTACGTCTATGGAAAGGTGGTTGTGGAGTTGGTGTTTAAACACGTCTTGGGAAAGATGGTTGTGGAGTTGGTGTTTAAACACGTCTTGGGAAAGGTGGTTGTGGAGTTAGTGTCTAAACACGTCTGGGGAAACGTGGTAGTGAAGCTGGTGTTTAAACATGTCTAGGGAAAGGTGGTTTTGGAGTTGTTGTTTAAACACGTATAGAGAAAGTTTGTTTTCGAGTTGATGTCTAAAAACGTCTAAGGAAAGGTAGTTGTGGAGTTAGTGTCTAAACACGTCTAGGGAAAGGTGGTTGTGGAGTTGGTGTTTAAACACGTCAAGGGAAAGGTGGTTGTGGAGTTAGTGTCTAATAACGTCTAGGGAAAGGTGGTTGTGGAGTTGGTGTTTAAACACGTCTAAGGAAAGGTGGTTGTGGAGTTGGTGTTTAAACACGTCTAAGGAAAGGTGGTTGTGGAGTTGGTGTTTAAACACGTCTAAGGAAAGGTGGTTGTGGAGTTGGTGTTTAAACACGTCTAAGGAAAGGTGGTTGTGGAGTTGGTGTTTAAACACGTCTAAGGAAAGGTGGTTGTGGAGTTGGTGTTTAAACACGTCTAAGGAAAGGTGGTTGTGGAGTTGGTGTTTAAACACGTCTAAGGAAAGGTGGTTGTGGAGTTGGTGTTTAAACACGTCTAGGGAAAGGTGGTTGTGGAGTTGGTGTTTAAACACGTCTAGGGAAAGGTGGTTGTGGAGTTAGTGTCTAAACACGTCTAGGGAAAGGTGGTTGTGGAGTTGGTGTTTAAACACGTCTAGGGAAAGGTGGTTGTGGAGTTAGTGTCTAAACACGTCTAGGGAAAGGTGGTTGTGGAGTTGGTGTTTAAACACGTCAAGGGAAAGGTGGTTGTGGAGTTAGTGTCTAATAACGTCTAGGGAAAGGTGGTTGTGGAGTTGGTGTTTAAACACGTCTTGGGAAAGATGGTTGTGGAGTTTTTGTTTAAACACGTCTTGGGAAAGGTGGTTGTGAAGCTGGTGTTTAAACATGTCTAGGGAAAGGTTGTTGTGGAGATGGTATTTAAACACGTCTAAGGAGAGATTGTTGTTGAGTTGGTGTTTAAACACGTCTAAAGAATGATGGTTGTTGTGTGTTGTCTAAACACGTCTAATGGAAATGTGGTTGTGGAGTTGGTATTTAAAACCGTCTAGCGAAAGTTGTTTGTGGAGTTGGTGTCTAAACACGTTTTGGGAAAGGTGAATGTGGAGTTGGTATTTAAACCCGTCTAATGAAAGGTGATTGTGGAGTTGGTGTTTAAACACGTCTAAGGAAATGTGGTTGTGGAGTTGGTGTTTAAACACGTCTAAGAAAAGGTGGTTGTGGAGTTGGTATTTAAACACGTCTAAGAAAAGGTGGTTGTGGAGTTGGTATTTAAACACGTCTAAGGAAAGGAGGTTGTGGAGTTGTTGTTTAAAGGCGTCTAAGGATAGGTGGTTGTTGAGTTGGTGTCTAAACACGTCTTGTGAAAGGTGGTTGTGGAGTTTGTGTCGAAACACGTCTAGAGAAAGATTGTTGTGGAGTTGGTGTTTAAACAGTCTAAGGAAAGGTGGTTGTGTAGTTGGTGTTTAAACACTTCTAAGGAAATGTGGTCGTGGAGTTAGTATTTAAACACGTATAAGGAAAGGTGGTTGTGGAGTTGGAATTTAAACAGGTCTAAGGAAAGGTGGTTGTGGAGTTTGTGTTTAAACACGTCTTGGGAAAGGTGGTTGTGGAGTTGGTGTTTAAACATGTCTAACGAAAGAAGATTGCGGAGTTTGTGTCTAAACACGTCTTGGGAAAGGTGGTTGTGGAGTTGGTATTTAACAACACTTTTAAGGAAAGGTGGTTGTGGCGTTGCTTTTTAAACACGTCTAAGGAAAGGTTGTTGTGGAGTTGGTCTTTAAACATGTCTAAAGAAAGGTGGTGAAGGAGTTGATATTTAAACACGTCTAAGGAAAGGTGGTTGTGCTGTTGGTGTTTAAACACGTCTAAGGAAAGGTGGTTGTGGAGTTGGCGTTTATACAACACTAAGGAAAGGTGGTTGTGGAGTTGGTGTTTAAACACGTATAGAGAAAGTTTGTCGTGGAGTTGGTCTTTAAACACGTCTAAGGAAAGGTGGTTGTGGAGTTAGTGTCTAAACACGTCTAGGGAAAGGTGGTTGTGGAGTTGGTGTTTAAACACGTCAAGGGAAAGGTGGTTGTGGAGTTAGTGTCTAATAACGTCTAGGGAAAGGTGGTTGTGGAGTTGGTGTTTAAACACGTCTTGGGAAAGATGGTTGTGGAGTTTTTGTTTAAACACGTCTTGGGAAAGGTGGTTGTGAAGCTGGTGTTTAAACATGTCTAGGGAAAGGTTGTTGTGGAGATGGTATTTAAACACGTCTAAGGAGAGATTGTTGTTGAGTTGGTGTTTAAACACGTTTTGGGAAAGTTGGTTGTGGAGTTGGTATTTAAACACGTCTAAAGAAAGGTGGTTGTTGTGTTGGTGTCTAAACACGTCTAATGAAAATGTGGTTGTGGAGTTGGTATTTAAACACGTCTAGGGAAAGTTGGTTGTGGAGTTGGTGTCTAAAACACGTCTTGGGAAAGGTGGTTGTGGAGTTGGTGTTTAAACACGTCTTGGGAAAGGTGGTTGTGGAGGATTTGTCTAAACACGTCTGGGAAAGGTGGTTGGTGAGAGAGAATATAGCTATGGAAAATATGCGGCCAAAGAAGTGAAAGATGTGAACAAGAATGGAGCATATGTGATAACGGATGGGTGGTACGGGACCGTGGATGAGGGACATATGACTATTATGGGTAGTACGGGAATGTGGATGAGGGACATATGACTATGGATGGGTGGTATGGGATTGTGGATGAGGGACATATGACTATGGATGGGTGGTACGGGACCGTGGATGAGGGACATATGACTATGAATGGGTGGTACGGGACCGTGGATGAGGGACATATGACTATGGATGGGTGGTAAGGGACTATGGATGAGGGACATATGACTATGGATGGGTGGTACGGGACTGTGGAGGAGGGACATTTGACTATGAATGGGTGGTACGGGACTGTGGATGAGGGACATATGACTATGGATGGGTGGTACGGGACTGTGGATGAGGGACATATGACTATGGATGGGTGGTACGGGACTGTGGATGAGGGACATATGACTATGGATGGGTGGTACGGGACTGTGGAGGAGGGACATATGACTATGGATGGGTGGTACGGGACTGTGGATGAGGGACATATGACTATGGATGGGTGGTACGGGACTGTGGATGAGGGACATATGACTATGGATGGGTGGTACGGGACTGTGGATGAGGGACATATGACTATGGATGGGTGGTACGGGACTGTGGATGAGGGACATATGACTATGGATGGGTGGTACGGGACTGTGGATGAGGGACATATGACTATGGATGGGTGGTACGGGACTGTGGATGAGGGACATATGACTATGGATGGGTGGTACGGGACTGTGGATGAGGGACATATGACTATGGATGGGTGGTACGGGACTGTGGATGAGGGACATATGACTATGGATGGGTGGTACGGGACTGTGGATGAGGGACATATGACTATGGATGGGTGGTACGGGACTGTGGATGAGGGACATATGACTATGGATGGGTGGTACGGGACTGTGGATGAGGGACATATGACTATGGATGGGTGGTACGGGACTGTGGATGAGGGACATATGACTATGGATGGGTGGTACGGGACTGTGGATGAGGGACATATGACTATGGATGGGTGGTACGGGACTGTGGATGAGGGACATATGACTATGGATGGGTGGTACGGGACTGTGGATGAGGGACATATGACTATGGATGGGTGGTACGGGACCGTGGATGAGGGACATATGACTATGAATGGGTGGTACGGGACCGTGGATGAGGGACATATGACTATGGATGGGTGGTAAGGGACTATGGATGAGGGACATATGACTATGGATGGGTGGTACGGGACTGTGGAGGAGGGACATTTGACTATGAATGGGTGGTACGGGACTGTGGATGAGGGACATATGACTATGGATGGGTGGTACGGGACTGTGGATGAGGGACATATGACTATGGATTGGTGGTACGGGACCGTGGATGAGGGACATATGACTATGGATGGGTTGTACGGGACCATGGATGAGGGACATATGACTATGGATGGGCGGTACGGGACTGTGGATGAGTGACATATGACTATGGATGGGTGGTACGGGACCGTGGATGAGGGACATATGACTATGGATGGGTTTTACGGGACCGTGGATGAGGGACATATGACTATGGATGGTTGGTACGGGACCGTAGATGAGGGACATATGACTATGGATGGGTTGTACCGTACCGTGGATGAGGGCATATGTCTGTGGATGGGTGGTACGGGACCGTGGATGAGGGACATATGACTATGGATGGGTTGTACGGGACCGTGGATGAGGGACATATGACTATGGATGGGTGGTACTGGACTGTGGATGAGGGACATATGACTATGGATGGGGAAATGTTACCATGGACGTTGACTCACTTAAGGAAAATAATGAATAGAAATAAGGTTTGTAAAGTTCCAATATCTGCCCACTTATAATATAAATTTTTAATGTAAAGTACCCATATCTTCACTCATATGTGTAATTTTAGTACTCATTTGTTCCCAATTATGTTTATGTGAAGTAACCCATATCTTCCCACTTTTAATATAATGTTTACGTACAGTGACCATATATTTCGCATGCATATTCTATTTATACATTTTTCTCTATGTTAAACTGTCTTTGTGCTGCTTTACGTTAAGTCAACCAAGGTTGTTGACATCTTTGCTGTTTGCATTCTTTTAGGCTTATCATTTTTAATTTCGAAGATTACCCCAACCCCTGTGTCAACCTCCCCCAACCCTGTGTCAACCTTCCCACCCATGTGTCAACCTCCCCAACCCTGTGTCAACCTCCCCCAACCCCCGGGTCAGCCTCCCCAACCATGTGTCAACCTCCCCCAATCCCTGTGTCAAACTTCCCCAACCCTGTGTCAACCTCCCCCAATCCCTGTGTCAACCTCCCCCAATCCCTGTGTCAACCTCCCCCAATCCCTGTGTCAACCTCCCCCAATCCCTGTGTCAACTTCCCCCAATCTCTGTGTCAACCTCCCCAAATCCCTTCCCTTTGTCACTCTTCCCCCACCCTGTGTCAACCTCCCCCCCTCCCTGTGTCAACCTCCCCCAATCCCTGTGTCAACCTCCCCCAATCCCTGTGTCAACCTCCCCTAATCCCTGTGTCAACTTCCCCCAATCTCTGTGTCAACCTCCCCAAATCCCTGTGTCAACCTCCCCATCCCTGTGTCAACCTCCCCACCCCTGTGTCAACCTCCCCCATCCCTGTGTCAACCTCCCCAACCCTTGTGTCAACCTCTCCAACCACTGTTTCAACCTCCCCCATACCTGTGTCAACCTCCCCCAATCTCTGTGTCTACGTCCCCAAATCCCTGTGTCAACCTCCCCAATCCCTGTGTCAACGTCCCCAACCCCTCTGATATGTTACTGTGGGATTGTGTGATATGTGACTGTGTGATATGTGATTGTGTGATGTGTGATTGTGTGATATGTGATTGCATGTATGTCTAACACTAAATTCGTTAAATTATTCCTCTCAGTTATTTCAAATCTGGTTAAATTTATGTTTAGTAATGAGAACTTCCTTCTCAGTGTATTTTGTTTGACGGGCTAAAATTGTCTAAAAAATCAACTGAATATAGGATTTCGAAAAGCTTGAATCTTTTTCTGAAAAACTTGAATCCTTGTTCTGAAAAGCTTATTTCTTTGTTCTGAAAAGCTGGAATCTTTGTTCTGAAAAGCTTGAAACTTTTTTCTGAAAAACTTGAATCTTTGTTCTGAAAAGCTTGAATCTTTGTTCTGAAAAGCTTGAATCTTTGTTCTGAAAAGCTTGAATCTTTGTTCTGAAAAGCTTGAATCCTTGTTCTGAAAAACTTGAATCTTTGTTCTGAAAAGCTTGAATATTTGTTCTGAAAAGCTTGAATCTGTATTCTGAAAAGCTTGAACCTTTGTTCTTCGTAACATACGAGGCATGAAGGACAATGGTTAATTTGGCAAAACTGGTCAAATTTGCTATCTGACACTCATTATGGCATGGCCTCGGATTTTATGAAATGACAACGCATTAGATTAGAACATAACCTTGACAACACAAAAAATGAAAGCTTTGTAAGAAGACTGTCAACAATATATAGGGTACACTGACCAATCAAATATGAGCCAAGCGAATAAATTAAAAATATTGCATTGTAAACACAACAATTTTGTGGGGGGTGGGGGTTTACTAGGACACCGAGCATGGGGGTGTGGGTTGACTGAAAACTTACGGGCACCACTAGAGGGCCTAAGCTGTGGGTGCTACATCTGCGGGGGCGCTCGGGCTTGTCCTCGCCAAAACAACCGAAAGGAAAGACCCCGAGACTATGGGTGCTAGGTCGCCGGGGCTTCTCCCCGCCCTCGCCGAACATGGATATGGGCAGTATGCCCACGCTATGAGTACTGGGGCGCCGACTATCGGCCGAGGAGACGGGCAGTATGCCGGCCATGCTGGGTCGCCGGTGAGACGCCCCTGTGTTCCGGTCACACGAGCTACTGCCCCGATGGAGGAAATCGGTTAGTCCACTTACAGAAAAGGGTCCCAAGCTATGCGTACTAGGCCTCCTGGGCCTGTCCGGGCTGAGGTCTTCTGTGGTGATGGAGATGGTAGGATTGTTGCTGGTGCTCGTGGCGCTGGCGGGCCCGTTAGGGGCCAGGGCGTTGCCCGTGGGGGGCGGAACGAGGCTGTGTCGTCTCAGAATTTCGATGGGCTTATCCAAAGTTGACTTTTCATCCTGAAATCGCAAAAAATGTAGACGTCATAGTATACGTCATAACATACGTCATATCATTTGAAAGTTCTTCAATGGTTTTTCCGGTCAAACTCTAACCGGAAATAAACATTTTGAATAATTAAAAGGTTAATTATTCCAAATTCCTGCACGACTGCAGCAAGTGATGTCTAGTTATGTGCCAACTATTTTAGTACACATACACATCATATTCAACTGTGATGTCTTGTCAAACAAATTGTTACCTGTAGTCCATGTACACATACAACTGTGATGTCTTGTCAAACAAATTGTTACCTGTAGACCATGTACACATTCAAATGTGATGTCTTGTCAAACAAATTGTTACCTGTAGTCCATGTACACATTCAACTGTGATGTCTTGTCAAACAAATTGTTACCTGTAGTCCATGTACACATTCAACTGTGATGTCTTGTTTATCAAAGTGCTACCTGTAGTCCACATACACATTCAACTGTAATGTCTTGTTTATCAAATTGCTAGCTGTAGTCCACATACACATTCAACTGTGATGTCTTGTTTATCAAAATGCTAGCTGTAGTCCACATAAACATTCAACTGTGATGTCTTGTTTATCAAAATGCTACCTGTAGCCCACATACACATTCAACTGTGATGTCTTAATTGTGTAACAAAATCCTACTCGATGCTATAGTAACCGACAATCACAGGACATAGAACACGTTCAGCCTTGACCTTACCAGGCTCATGCCGAGAGACTGGAGACTTTGATTTTTCCGGGCAGTTTTAGGGCTGCTGTTGATCTTGTTCCTTTGCGACTCCGGAGTTCCTGGGGCTGGAAGCCACACACATGGAGAAAACAACACACGCAATTAAATCAAAGAAATACCCTGTTAAGATCGTGCTATACTCTCCAAACAGCTGACGAGAGATGACCGTTTGGTACTTTTCTACCTCCATGGTAACCAATAACAACATGTATGTACATACTGATAAACCAAGAAGTCGTAGCTTAAGATAATAAGTTTTTGCTTTGAAGCATTTTTCCCCCTTTTATTTGTGTTTGCCAATGAAGCAATTTTCAATGTAGCAGTGAGTAATTTGTCAATGTAGCAATTATTACTTTGTCATTTTGTAGCAGTGAGTACATTGTCCATGTAGCAGTAGTGATCTGGAGATCTCTCACTTACATGTCTTAGCTTAATGTAACTGTTGAGTTCTGGGGTTCTTTCAATTACATGTCTTAGCTTTATGTAACTGTTGAGTTCTGAAGGTCTTTCACTTACATGTCTTAGCTTTATGTAACTGTCGAGCTCTACAGGTCTCTCACTTACATGTCTTAGCTTTATGTAACTGTTGAGTTCTGAAGGTCTTTAACTTACATGTCTTAGCTTTATGTAACTGTCGAGCTCTACAGGTCTCTCACTTACATGTCTTAGCTTTATGTAACTGTTGAGTTCTGGAGGTCTCCAATAAAATGGCTTGATGTGACGTAGACAGATTGTCGTCAGAGCCGTTCTCAGTACCGGTATTCACCATCTTCAGGGAACCCCTGCAATTGTCAAAGTTAGACTTAGATTCAAGGAACCCCTGCAATTGTCAAAGTTAGACTTAGATTCAAGGAACCCCTGCAATTGTCAAAGTTAGACTTAGATTCAAGGAACCCCTGCAATTGTCAAAGTTAGACATAGATTCAACTTTTGCAATTAAAAAATGCTTATTATTATGAAAGTTAGGTCAATAGATTAGGAAAGTTATGTCCATAATTTAGTAAAGTTAGGTCCATAGATTAGGGGTAAGGTCCATACATTAGGAAAGTTAGGTCCATAGATTAGGAAAGTTAGGTCCATAGTTTAGTAAAGTTAGGTCCATAGATTAGAAAAGTAAGATCCATGGATTAGGAAAGTTAGGTACTTAGATTAGGAAAGTTAGTTTCATAGCTAAGAAAAGTTAGGTCCATAGATTAAGAAAGTTAGGTCCATAGATTAGGAAAGTTAGGTCCATAGATTAAGAAAGTTAGGTCCTTAGATTAGGAAAGTAAGGTCCATAGATTAGGAAATTTAGTTCCGTAGATTAGGAAAGTTAGGTTCATAGATTAGGAAAGTTAGGTCCATAGATTAGGAAAGTTAGGTCCATAGATTAGGAAAGTGAAGTCCGTAGATTAGGAAAGTTAGGTCCATAGCTAAGAAAAGTTAGGTCCATAGATTAAGAAAGTTAGGTCCATAGATTAGGAAAGTTAGGTCCATAGATTAAGAAAGTTAGGTCCTTAGATTAGGAAAGTTAGGTCCTTAGATTAGGAAAGTTAGGTCCTTAGATTAAGAAAGTTAGGTCAATAGATTAGGAAAGTTACGTCCATAGATTAAGAAAGTTAGGTCAATAGATTAGGAAAGTTACGTCCATAGATTAGAAAAGTTAGTTCCATAGCTAAGAAAATTTAGGTTCATAGAGTAGGAAAGTTAGGTCCATAGATTAGGAAAGTAAGTTACATAGATTAGGAAAGTTGGGTCCATAGATTAGGAAAGTTAGGTCCATAGATTAGAAAGTTAGGTGCTTAGATTAAGAAAGTTAGTTCCATAGATTAGGATAGTTAGGTCCATAGATTAGGAAAGTTAGGTCCATAGATTAAGAAAGTTATATGTGAATTAATTTCTTCTCGTTGACATTGAACCTTGATCTTTGAACTTCAACACAACTTCTTTCCGAACTGAAACTAGGCTAAATGGTGTGTATGTTTTTTTTTTTTTTTATATTCGGTTGGTAGAGCCATCGAAGGAGAGCGATTGAGTTTGAGATCAATGGTTGGTAGAGCCATCGAAGGAGAGCATTGAGTTTGAGATAAATAACCTTGATCTTTGAACTTCAACACAACTTCTTTCCGAACTGAAACTAGGCTAAATGGTGTGTATGTTTTTTTTTTTTTATATTCGGTTGGTAGAGCCATCGAAGGAGAGCGATTGAGTTTGAGATCAATGGTTGGTAGAGCCATCGAAGGAGAGCATTGAGTTTGAGATCAATGGTTGGTAGAGCCATCGAAGGAGGGCGAGTGAGTTTGAGAACAATGGTTGGTAGAGTCATCGAAGGAGAGCGATTGAGTTTGAGAGCAATGGTTGGTAGAGCCATCGAAGGAGGGCGAGTGAGTTTGAGAACAATGGTTGGTAGAGCCATCGAAGGAAAGCGATTGAGTTTGAGATCAATGGTTGGTAGAGTCATCGAAGGAGGGCGAGTGAGTTTGAGAACAATGGTTGGTAGAGCCATCGAAGGAGGGCGAGTGAGTTTGAGAACAATGGTTGGTAGAGCCATCGAAGGAGGGCGCGTGAGTTTGAGAACAATGGTTGGTAGAGCCATCGAAGGAGGGCGTGTGAGTTTGAGAACAATGGTTGGTAGAGCCATCGAAGGAGAACGATTGAGTTTGAGAACAATGGTTGGTAGAGCCATCGAAGGAGGGCGAGTGAGTTTGAGAACAATGGTTGGTAGAGCCATCGAAGGAGAACGATTGAGTTTGAGAACAATGGTTGGTAGAGCCATCGAAGGAGGGCGAGTGAGTTTGAGAACAATGTTTGGTAGAGCCATCGAAGGAGAACGATTGAGTTTGAGAACAATGGTTGGTAGAGCCATCGAAGGAGGGCGAGTGAGTTTGAGAACAATGGTTGGTAGAGCCATCGAAGGAGAACGATTGAGTTTGAGAACAATGGTTGGTAGAGCCATCGAAGGAGGGCGAGTGAGTTTGAGATCAACGAATATACGAAAACGTTATGAAAAAACCCTCAATTAATCTTGACTTGACTGAATGATTAAATACAAAGATTTAGGCGAATTTTCCACACGCCAGTAACTACACTAGAACAGTCTGATACAGGGCCGGCCCCTACGGTTGCTGGCGCCCTGGGCGAGTTAAAATTTTGGCATCCCGGGAAAGTTAAACTTTGGCACCTCTTATAAGTATCAGTATAAACTTTGTGCAAGGCAAAAACTGGGGATTGTGGGATGGGTCAATTACCTTTGGTTTAAACAAAGAATGAACAATAACTTTATGTTCTGACAGCCGTGTAAGTGTAGGAATAAGTATATTCTTGTCTTCTGTGGTACACACTGACAGCCGGATAGATGTAAGAGTAAGTCTATTCTTATCTTCTCTGTGTTACACTCTGACAGCCGGGTAGATGTAAGAGTAAGTCTACTCTTGCCTTCTGTGTTACACTCTGACAGCCGGGTAGATGTAAGAGTAAGTCTATTCTTGCCTTCTCTGTGTTACACTCTGACAACCGGGTATATGTAAGAGTAAGTCTATTCTTGTCTTCTCTGTGTTACACTCTGACAGCGGGTAGATGTAAGAGAAAGTCTATTCTTGCCTTCTCTGTGTTATATTCTGACATCGGGGTAGATGTAAGAGTAAGCCTGCTCTTGCCTTCTCTGTGTTACACTCTGACAGTGCGGGTAGATGTAAGAGTAAGCTTACTCAAGAGTAAGCTTACTCTGTGGTAGTTGGTTAACAGCTGGGCCAGACGGCCCTCTTCATGACATTTACGCCAAGTCATTAGAGGGAAGCAATTACATTTTTTTTTTACTCGCGCCAAGACGTAACAGCTACTATTGAGATACGTCCAAGATAAGGCTAATCAAGAAAGCTCCAGGCCAGAAAAAAAAATCATTCGTCTTCCCACGTGGAAGAGTTGAATCAAATGTACGTGATGATAGCGCAATTATGGAAATGACGGGGAAATCTGTCTGTGCAGACTGTAAGAGACTGTCTGACTAACATAATATCCTGGTTAGACATGATAGGGACTGTTGAATGTTTTTTTTGTTTTTTGTGTGTGTGTGCAAGATAGAAACGGAGGAATGGGACTTGATGACAAGTTATAACAGGACCATGCTCTCAGATTAACACTATTATATTTTTAAATGCCAATTCCCAAAATCTGTATATATACATAGATTGATAGATCTGACCCAATTTCCAGACTGACTTGATACACTTCTTATCACTGACCTCATGTCAAGACAGACTTGATTTCCATCTTATCCCTCATATAACATAGTGTGACACATAGACTTGACCCCCTGTCCAGACAGTCTTGATACCCTACTTATCACTGGCCCCCCAAAACCCTACTTATCACTAATAATACTGCAATTAGGATATGAGAAGCTTTGGCGATGTTGCCACTTTGTCAAAACAGTACTTCCGGTCTGAGCTGGCTACTCCACAAGCATTACACAGACTTTGTCTGGCTCACCACCAACGCCCCCTCCCCCACCCTACCAAGACACTACCCTCTCAACCCCCAGTCCTGCGCTACATGGTTTGTCCTCACATAGTTCCTGGAACCGTGGATCTGAGGTTTCGTTGACACAATCTTAAAGTGAGTGCTAAGACATGGGCCTGGAGGCTAACGGGTCGTGAGTGCTAAGACATGGGCCTGGAGGCTAATGGGCCGTGAATGCTAAGACATGGACCTGGGGGCTAACGGGTAGTGAGTGCTAAGACATGGTCCTGGAGGCTAACGGGCCTTGAGTGCTAAGACATGGTCCTGGAGGCTAACTGCCCGTGAGTGCTAAGACATGGGCCTAAAGGCTAACGGGTCGTGAATGCTAAGACATGGGCATGGAAGCTAAGGGATCGTGAGTGCTAAGACATGGGGCTGGAGGCTAACGGGCTGGGAGTGCTAAGACATTGGCCTGGGGGCTAACGGGCAGTGAGGGCTAAGACATTGGCCTGGGGGCTAACGGGCAGTGAGTGCTAAGAAATATGCCTGGGGGCTAACGGGCAGTGAGTGCTAAGACATGGGCCTGGAGGCTAACGGACCATGAGTGCTAAGACATTGGCCTGGAGGCTAACGGACCGTGAGTGCTAAGACATTGGCCTGGAGGCTAACGGACCGTGAGTGCTAAGACATTGGCCTGGGGGCTAACGGGCAGTGAGTGCTAAGAAATATGCCTGGGGGCTAACGGGCAGTGAGTGCTAAGACATTGGCCTGGGGGCTAACGGGCAGTGAGTGCTAAGACAGTGGCCTGGGGGCTAACGGGCAGTGAGTGCTAAGACATAGGCCTGGGGGCTAACGGGCCGTGAGTGCTAAGACATAGGCCTGGAGGCTAACGGACCGTGAGTGCTAAGACATTGGCCTGGGGGTGTGAGTGCTAAGACAGTGGCCTGGGGGCTAACGGGCAGTGAGTGCTAAGACATATGCCTGGGGGCTAACGGGCAGTGAGTGCTAAGACATTGGCCTGGAGGCTAACGGGCAGTGAGTGCTAAGACAGTGGCCTGGAGGCTAACGGACCGTGAGTGCTAAGACATTGGCCTGGAGGCTAACGGACCGTGAGTGCTAAGACATTGGCCTGGAGGCTAAGGGATCGTGAGTGCTAAGACATTGGCCTGGGGGCTAACGGGCAGTGAGTGCTAAGAAATATGCCTGGGGGCTAACGGGCAGTGAGTGCTAAGAAATATGCCTTGGGGCTAACGGGCAGTGAGTGCAAAGACATGGGCCTTGGGGCTAACGGGCAGTGAGTGCTAAGAAATATGCCTTGGGGCTAACGGGCAGTGAGTGCTAATAAATATGCCTGGGTGCTAACGGGCAGTGAGTGCTAAGAAATATGCCTGGGGGGTAACGGGCAGTGAGTGCTAAGACATGGGCCTTGGGGCTAACGGGCAGTGAGTGCTAAGACATAGGCCCGGGGGCTAACGTGCTAATAAATTAGACGACTTAACTTTGACACTTGTGGTCCGAAGCCAGTGTTTGTTTATATTGACGGCCGAGACGCCACAGGGAGACAGTTGTCCCCACTCCACCTCCATATCCTCAAAAGTCTTAGAGTAGGAATTCCGCCCCCACCTCCCCCATTTGTTTCACGTTTACTTTCTTTGTCTGTCAAATGCCCGTGTCTTCATCATCCTAGATCCATCCATCATCCTAGATCCATTGGACATCATTATTGTCTCCAATTCTTTCATCATCCTAGATCCATTGGACATCATTATTGTCTCCAATTCTTTCATCATCCTAGATTCATTGAACATCATTATCGTCTCCCATTCCTTCATCATCATAGATCCCTTGGACATCATTGTCTCCCATTCCTCCATCATCCTAGATCCATTGGATATCATTATTGTCTCCGATTCCTCCATCATCCTAGATCCATTGGACATCATCCTAGATCCTTTGGACATCATTCTAGATCCATTGGACATATTATTGTCTCCCATTCCCCCATCACCCTAGATCCATTGGACATTATCCTAGATCCATTGGAAATTTTTATTGTTTCCTATTCTCCCATCATCCTAGATTCATTGGACATCATCCTAGATCCATTGGACATCATTATTGTCTCCCATTCCCCCATCATCCTAGATCCATTGAACATCATCCTAGATCCATTAGACATCATCCTAGATCCATTGGACATCATCCTAGATCCATTGGACATCATTATTGTCTCCCATTCCCCCATCATCCTAGATCCATTGAACATCATCCTAGATCCATTGAACATCATCCTAGATCCATTGGACATCATCCTAGATCCATTGGACATCATTATTGTCTCCCATTCCCCCATCATCCTAGATCCATTGAACATCATCCTAGATCCATTAGACATCATCCTAGATCCATTGGACATCATCCTAGATCCATTGGACATCATCCTAGATCCATTGGACATCATTATTGTCTCCCATTCCCCCATCATCCTAGATCCATTGAACATCATCCTAGATCCATTAGACATCATCCTAGATCCATTGGACATCATCCTAGATCCATTGGACATCATTGTTGTCTCCAATTCCTCCATCATTCTGTAAACTGCCTTCTGGATTCAGTTGGGGGCTTTGTTACACCCCTTGTTAAACATCCATATCCCTCAGCGGCGTCACTAGGGCTTGAGTCTTCCAGTCTGTCTCGCCTCCTCCTCCCGCTTGCGTTCCCCTAGTGACGCCACTGATATATCTTTTTTTTTTTTTCTTTTTAACCCTTGAGTTGATTTGAGCAATGATTTGAAGACCCAGTCATGCAATCATTTGTATCATGATACAAGTAAATCTCAAGTCGGTTTCCGTGAAAAAGTCTGGGTGACTCAGAGTATGCATTCTAAAACATTGTGCTCAATGAGTACACTGAAATAATCTCGTAAAGACATGGGGCAATATGGGGCAACAACTGCTTCATTTTAACAACTGCTTCATTTGAATCTATTTCACCACAGCTAGCGAGGTTTCAACAAAAGTTCACAGAATAATTCAACAAAAGTTCGCAGAACAATTCAACAAAGTTCACAGAATAATTCAACAAAAGTTCGCAGAATAATTCAACAAAGTTCACAGAATAATTCAACAAAAGTTCACAGAATAATTCAACAAAGTTCACAGAATAATTCAACAAAAGTTCACAGAATAATTCAACAAAAGTTCACAGAATAATTCAACAAAGTTCACTGAATAATTCAACAAAAGTTCACAGAATAATTCAACAAAAGTTCACAGAATACTTCAACAAAATTTCACAGAATAATTCAACAAAAGTTCGACGAATAATTCAACAAAAGTTCACAGAATAATTCAACAAAGTTCACAGAATAATTCAACAAAAGTTCACAGAATAATTCAACAAAAGTTCACAGAATAATTCAACAAAAGTTCACAGAATAATTCAACAAAAGGTCACAGAATAATTCAAAAAAGGTAACAGAATAATTCAACAAAAGTTCACGGAATAATTCAACAAAAGGTCACAGAATAATTCAACAAAGTTCACTGAATAATTCAACAAAAGTTCACAGAATAATTCAAAAAAAAGGTAACAGAATAATTCAACAAAAGTTCACAGAATAATTCAACAAAAGTTCACAGAATAATTCAACAAAAGTTCACAGAATAATTCAACAAAGTTCACAGAATAATTCAACAAAAGTTCACAGAATAATTCAACAAAAGTTCACAGAATAATTCAACAAAAGTTCACAGAATAATTCAACAAAAGTTCACAGAATAATTCAACAAAAGGTCACAGAATAATTCAACAAAAGGTCACAGAATAATTCATCAAAAGTTCACAGAATAATTCAACAAAAGTTCACAGAATAATTCAACAAAAGTTCACAGAATAATTCAACAAAAGGTCACAGAATAATTCAGCAAAAGTTCACAGAATAATTCAACAAAAGTTCACAGAATAATTCAACAAAAGTTCACAGAATAATTCAACAAAAGTTCACAGAATAATTCAACAAAAGTTCACAGAATAATTCAACAAAAGTTCACAGAATAATTCAACAACACATAAACACATATTGTTTGTATGACCCCTTTATAAATTGTTTTATCGAGCAATTGGGGGGGGGCCTGAAAGTTTGATAAAACTTGCATACAAGTGACGCTCTTTTTAAGAATTGCCCCCACCCCTTGACTCCACACAAAAAAATGGTGACAAATTATTAATGAAAATAGAATTTGCTTTTTTTTTAAAAAAAAAGCCACCGTCTGTTTTTTTTTACATTTAAAATGTGTGTGCTGGGGTCGAGGGCAGTTGAGAATGGACAGAAACTTTCGTGTGTGCTGGGGTCGAGGGCAGTTGAGAATGGACAGAAACTTTCGTGTGTGCTGGGGTCAAGGGCAGTTGAGAATGGACAGAAACTTTCGTGTGTGCTGGGGTAGAGGGCAGTTGAGAATGGACAGAAACTTTCGTATCGTAACAAAAACGCCAGAGGACCCATGGGAGAGAAGTTTCCTTTGGAAAACCCACGGACCAACAAAGGATGACTGTGGATTGGACAATACAAACCGACCAGGATTCATACAGTCTGCATCAGGATCCCATGCTAGAAGCAGAAATAAAAAAAAGGACAAGCTAAGCTGGGCAGGACACTTAGAGAGAATGCCAAATGACAGAGGAGTAAAGAGGGTGCACCATCAATACCCAGAAGAAAACGCCTCAAAGGCAGACCTAGGCTTAGATGGATGGATGATGTGGAATAAGACCTACAGCAGCTGGGAATCCAAGCAAGGGAAAGAAAATCATCAGGTATGTCTGGGTGGAAGGAAGTGGTAAGGTAGGTCAAATCTGTGTCACAAGGAATGGATGGAACCTTTCAGCACAAGGGACATAACTAATACAAAACAAATTGTCAAATATTGACAAGAGTTACCTCAAATCTAATATTTTTAAGAAACCTAGCTCGAAAAACAAGGTGAACATGGCCCAACTTTTATTTTTTAGATTAGTTCTGTCCATTTAAAAAAATCTAATATAAAGCATACAAATGTAAATTTTGAATCACCGTGACTTTAACAATATTTGGTTGGTCATAAACAATTATTTTTTTCATCATTTATGGCCACAATCTGTCATCTAAAAATGTCAGTGCCTTTCATTAGGGTTAGAGTTAAATTAAATTTTAGAACACGTTCAAAATGACTGACAATCCAGGAAGCTGTGTGCTGAGAGCGATGCTGTACACATTTGATTTTTACCAACGCGGCTGGAAAAATTACTTCTCATGGTGCTGACTCCGAAGACATCCCACGCGACATTACTCATCATGGTGCTGACTCCGAAGACATCCCACGCGACATTACTTCTCATGGTGTTGACTCCGAAGACATCCCACGCGACATTACTTCTCATGGTGCTGACTCCGAAGACATCCCACGCGACATTACTTATCATGGTGCTGACTCCGAAGACACCCCACGCGATATTACTTCTCATGGTGTTGACTCCGAAGACATCCCACGCGACATTACTTATCATGGTGCTGACTCCGAAGACATCCCACGCGACATTACTTATCATGGTGTTGACTCCCAAGATATCCCACACAACAGTACTTATCATGGTGCTGACTCCCAAGATATCCCACACAACAGTGCTTATCATGGTGTTGACTCCCAAGATATCCCACACAACAGTACTTATCATGGTGCTGACTCCCAAGATATCCCACACAACAGTGCTTATCATGGTGTTGACTCCCAAGATATCCCACACAACATAACTTATCATTAATTTACATCTGCAGGGTAATGACACCAGTCTCTTAAAAATGAAACTGTGCTACTTACTTTGGAATACAAATTACACTTCCACTTACATAAAAATATTGCAACCCAAGTTCTACTAAGTTACTAGCACATCAGTCTTGGAAGAGAAAGATGATTTTCAAGATGAGAGTGATACAAAGAGTTTTCTTTTGAAGGAAGTCTCATGTTGGGATGAAAATCCATTTTTATGATTAATGCGGTTGTTGAAGTTTATAAAATGTTACGAAGCATTTCGCTAAGGGTAAAAAATAAACTGTCATACCATTGGCAATATACTAGATAACATTTTCATTATGATAATAATTGTCTTTTCATACTCTCTCCCTCAGAAAGCTCTGTGCTGCCTTCTAACATACTCTCTACCTTTTGGTGGAAGATGATTTGTGTTTACCCGTTTTGTTCAAAGTAAAGTACATCCAACAAATATGAGCAAAGTGAAAGAAGATTTTCTACAGAGACTTTAAACCAGGCATTCCAAACAGGCATTCATCACTCTGTCGGCACCAAAAAGCCCATGCATCAATCACAGTGAAAATCATTCACCATTGAAAAAGTTAGATGTTTAAAACTGTCACTAAATAAATGAACGAATTAATTGATCAAATATTTCATCTTATAATTGAGTTCATAAAAGAATACAGTTTAAATGTATTAACTGATTAAAAATAGGAAAATTTTTGACATCATTATAAAATGTTTGGGGGGTTGAAAAACTAACTCTGAGAATAATGAAAATTGAATTCAACAGGGGGGTTAGTGGTGATAAAAGGTTCAGAGAGCCACTGCTCTAAAGATTTCTTTTTGATATTTTTTTTAAAAATTGAACAAAGATCTTAAATAAAATTGTCCCAGGTGAGATGGCAGGTGATATGGCAGGTGAGATGGCAGGTGAGATGGCAGGTGAGATGGCAGGTGAGATGGCAGGTGAGATGGCAGGTGAGATGGCAGGTGAGATGGCAGGTGAGATGGCAGGTGAGATGGCAGGTGAGATGGCAGGTGAGATGGCAGGTGAGATGGCAGGTGAGATGGCAGGTGAGATGGCAGGTGAGATGGCAGGTGAGATGGCAGGTGAGATGGCAGGTGAGATGGCAGGTGAGATGGCAGGGGAGATGGCAGGTGAGATGGCAGGTGAAACGGCAGGCTAGATGGCAGGATAGTATTTATACTTTTTTGCTTTGGAGGTAAAGGTAAAGGGATAGAATTAGTAAAACTCATGTTTTTACCTTAATACTTCAGGTAAGGGGGACAGAGTCCTTAAGACATACATGTGTTTACCTTGGTGGTACAGGCAAGGAGACAGTCTCCAGCATCATCTTATCTCTCCTCTGTTTGTCCACTTGTTCCAACATCTCTCGTAGAACTTCCATCAGAGCACCAAACTGAAAGGTTTACAAAGAGTTAAAATATTTAAAATGAAGAAAAATTACGTCATATTCTGAACATAACTAATATCTGTCATTTACAAATTATAAAAAAGCTTTATGTAGCACAATGTTGTTCTTTATAATCACTGGATTAATTGATTATGGTGGCATCAATTAATCTTGTCATTTATAATCACTGGATTAACTGATTACGGTAGCCTAATTTAATTGTTTCTGCAGCCCTGTTGTAAGAAGTTTATGTTTAAACAATTTTTCTACTTTATTCAGATATTATCACCATGCTTAAACTGTGTACTGCTGAAATTTAAGTTTATCAATACAAACTCAATACCTTATAAGATCATCGCACTATAACAGTTTAAAATCATATCATACGTTATACAGTCCAGGGCCGAGTTAATGGATTCTTGCTCCTGGAGGTAATCCACATTTTTGGGCCCTGGGGTAATCCACATTTTTGGGCCCAGAGGAAATCCACATGTTGGCTCCTGGGCAAATCCAGATTCTGGGCCCCCAAAGAATTCAAAATAATTGTTGAAACTGTATTTTTTTTCATTTTAGCAAGGCCCCAAGTGGTTTACTCAGTTGCCTCAGCCTCTGCATGGATCTGATTCAGTCTATTTACCTGGTCCATATTGAGTCCAGGGTTAACTGTGTGAGGGATCAAGGTGGGCATGACCTTGGTGGCTATGAGGTTGTGGGTCAACCCAAACTTTTTATCACTCAGCATGTGTTTGTAAATGCCTGGGGGGAGGAATCATTGTAACATTACTGAATTAGGTCATTCACAACATTGGGGTAATCTTTGTAATATTATTGTATTAGATCAATCAGAGCACAGAGAGGAATCTTTGTAACATAACTGTATTGGATCATTCACAACACAAGGAGGAAGCACTGTCACATGATTGAATTAGATCAGTCACGAAGGAAAGCGGAGTCATGGTAACAAGAGTCTACAGTATCAATCTAATCATGAAGTTAAAATGGCATATAGACTTTATTTCAGTGCTACATAGCACTATGGTATTTGTTGTTGTGCTGCATAGCACTATTGTATTTGTTATTGTGCTACACAGCAATATGCTATTTGTTGCTGTGCTACACAGCACTATGGTATTTGTTGCTGTGCTACATAGCACTATGTTATTTTTTGCTGTGCTACATAGCACTATGGTATTTGTTGCTGTGCTACATAGCACTATGTTATTTGTTGATGTGCTACATAGCACTATGGTATTTGTTGCTGTGCTACATAGCAGTATGGTATTTGTTGATGTGCTACATAGCACTATGGTATTTGTCGCTATGCTACATAGCACTATGGTATTTGTCGCTGTTCTACATAGCACTATGGTATTTGTCGCTGTGCTACATAGCACTATGGTATTTGTTGCTGTGCTACATAGCACTATGGTATTTGTTGCTGTGCTACATAGCACTATGGTATTTGTTGCTGTGCTACATATCACTATGGTATTTGTTGCTGTGCTACATAGCACTATGGTATTTGTTGCTGTGCTACATAGCACTATGGTATTTGTTGCTGTGCTACATAGCACTATGGTATTTGTTGCTGTGCTACATAGCACTATGGTATTTGTTGCTGTGCTACATACCACTATGGTATTTTCTGCTGTGCTACATAGCACTATGGTATTTTTTGCTGTGCTACATAGCACTATGGTATTTGTTGCTGTGCTACATAGCACTATGGTATTTGTTGCTGTGCTACATAGCACTATGGTATTTGTTGCTGTGCTACATAGCACTATGGTATTTGTTGATGTGCTACATAGCACTATGGTATTTGTTGCTCTGCTGTTGGCGGTCATACCATTTGACTGGATTTTAGTAAGGGGAGGTCAGCATTGTACAGGAATATCTTTTGCATCTAAATTTTGATTATTTTAAGACAAAGTATTTTGTATAAGTGTCTGGTCATCTCTGCTGACCAAATGAATTTCTTAATTTATTCACCCACTTCATAAAGAATTTTTGGTATAGGATTTAGGATTTTTAAAACACTTCGTAACTTTATTTCATGACATGAACATACTGCTGTGTACAGAGGGGCATGTGGATACAGGATAAATGTGTACAGAAGGGCATGTGTGGATATAGGATAAATGTGTACAGAAGAGCATGTGTGGATAGAGACTATTGGTGACAATGAGTCATTAGATTATGCCTCACCAACAACACACATGACCACATCAGGATCTTGTCCAGATATGTTGGCCAAGAAAGGTAAAATGTTGTCCAGTATCAGCATCTTGTCCAGACTGTCCAGCAAGTGGTCAATACAGGTCAGAGCATTGATGCGGATCTAAAAAAAATATATTAGTAAAATAAAATAATTGTTTTCACCATTAGATTCGCACTTTTACTTATGAGTTCTCCACTACTTACGTCAGGAATTTTTTTTTTATCAAAGTGATAATAATGTGGCCATGCCAGGACGGAAATAGAAGCTTTGTTTTTACAAATGGACACATACCATTATTATTGGGCATATACCTTTTATAAAAAAATTAATACCTGTTATAAAAAATTAATGCATCATTCTATGTTTAAAATAAAGAAACTGTCAATAATTTAAAACCATTTTGTATTGATTGAGTATCTGTTAAAATATATTTAAATATTTTGTATCATTTATAAAAGTCCTATGGTATAGGTTCCTTTTATTTTTGTGATAAAAAAAAACCCAAACAACTCTTTGGAACACAAACATTTTTTAGGAATTGATTTTTAAAAAAATCTAAATTTTTAAACAGTTTATGTTTACAAACAACTTTTGTGATTTTACCTTGACATTACTTGAGCGGAAAAATAGAGATTTTGCTTTCGGCAGAACAACTTTCCGCAGGATGTTGTCATCTAAGAACTCTTTGATCACGCCAATGGCACCAAGAGCTGCTTCCTGGTTCAGAGAGGAGAAACTTTTCAAATCTTTTCTCATCTTTACCTCACATTATATTTTAGTATCATTAACTGTATACAGTGTTAATAAAGGGTGCACATAGCAATTCTTATAGTTTATGTACATAGAATTGAAAGAAAATTTGCAATCATGACTATTTTTGCTATGTCAAGGAAATATTTTGATTGTAAATTGAAAAGTGTTGGACAGAACAACGAAATGTGTGCCCTTATAAGAAGTCTAACCGGCAAACCTGGGCTTGGAGAGATGATGAGTCGAGAGTATTGAAGACAAAAGGTAGCACCTCCCCCTTGATCTCATCAATTGGTGACTTGGACAACAGAATGTCCAGCTTGTTAAGTATATACACAGTAGCCTGGCAAATGGACAGACACAGAACGGGTTCATGTCATACTGTACATCGTTCTTTCAAACGTTTAGCATCTTGAGGACATGCTGATATTTTAATATCAGTTTATACATGTAACATCCCCATAGATCAAACAGTAATGCAGAGTCAGTATGTCTTATCCTGTTGTAAAACCTTTAGGCTTATTTTTTTTAAAATGCTGATAAAGTTAAATGCTTTTAATATCTTTTAACTTGAATAACATCTGAACTAGAGGAAAAGAGAAATACATTTTAAAACAAAATGAGTTGCCGTAGTGAGAGATGTTGGGTGTTTGGCCTCAGGTTTTGATATCAACAACATAATGCTAGCCATTGACTTAAGAGGCATTTACTGGTACAGGTTTGAATATAAGCAATATAATGCTAGCCATAGACTTAACGAGGCACTCACCGGTACAGTTTTGAATATAAGCAACATAATGCTAGCCATAGACTTAACGAGGCACTCACCGGTACAGTTTTGAATATAAGCAACATAATGCTAGCCATAGACTTAACGAGGCACTCACCGGTACAGTTTTGAATATAAGCAACATAATGCTAGCCACAGACTTAAGAGGCACTCACCGGTACAGGTTTGGCATTAGCAAGAATGGCACGAAACTCTGGCATGATGACATCTACATAGTCAGCCCTAGTGGCGTAATCTATAATGGTGATTAGGGTGGGTAAGGCAAACACAATGGATTCTGAACATTTGCACTCGTTCAGGATTTCTGGTAACACATAATTATACAGGATTTTCTGAAATAGATACACCATTGGTAAATTCACGACATAACATATGGTATTTTAAGATGAAATGTAAGTGGTAATCTAATACCTACGTAATATTTGCCATTACAACAAATGTAAACAAATGTCTACACTAAATATTTGTGTGATAAAATTAGCCGTGTTTAGAATATGTTAAGTAAAACAATTGCTTGACAATTCTTGTGTTAAAGGGGTTAAAAGGTTTGCTAGTTATCTATGTATCGGAAGTATTCTGTGGAACAAAATATTATCATGTTAACCCATCAGATTTGTTCATAAAATTATTTTTAGATAGTTTAATTTTGGTTATCAAGTTTATTTCTTTCATTTAATGGACTTTGATTTAAGAATAGATATTTCGTAGACTCTCCGTCAATTTTGGGCAGTTAGAATTTGTGTCGGCTACGCACCCTTGGTATATTCGGCACAACCTGAGAGAGACTGCTGTAGGCCTCGACCCTCTGGGCCGGGTCTCGGCGGTCACACATGTCCATCCCATGGAGACTTATCACAACCGGATCGTTGAAATATTTTAACTGGTGATTGGAAATGATGAGAATAGAGGAGGGACATGTCAAGGGAAATAATACATTTATATTTATTTTTATACCTATTGGTTTTTTTTTTTTCATTTTTGAATTCAATGCATTCTAATCAAATGCCAATATTTTTTTTTTATGAAAAAGCATGTTTTTTTAGAAGACATTTGCCTTTATAAATAAAAATATACAGATAATTCCTATTATAGGGATTAAAAATAAAATATCCACTTTCAAAACTATCGTTAGTTAATAAAACAATTTAATTTTTTATTAAAATGTTTATAATTAATTTTAATTTTTTTTTTGTTGCAGTACTGTGGCAGAGTTATTTCCCTTGAATGAACCCACCAATGAAAAAAGCTGAGCAGTAGGACGATATCGAATATCTTTGTTGATCATCTTCTCCACCGGTTCCACCAACTGCAATGGCATCTTGTGGGCCACAACTCCAAAAGTTTCATGCATCTGTACATGTCCACGAGGAGATAAATGTGTCAATCCAACATTGCCATGACAAGATGTGATCAGGAAATACAATTACAGAACACATAATCAATATAAAATACACAATGATCCATCAAGAACCTCATCATTCTACGGATGAACTAAACACAAGTACAGACAAAATACTCTGCTGGGTAAACCTGCGACACACCGTTTTAGAAATTATGAAAAAG
The DNA here is from genome assembly GCA_964033795.1 of Lymnaea stagnalis. Classification (NCBI taxonomy): domain Eukaryota; kingdom Metazoa; phylum Mollusca; class Gastropoda; family Lymnaeidae; genus Lymnaea; species Lymnaea stagnalis. Next base: position 464,910 of record CAXITT010000050.1, on the reverse strand, counting down.
GTATTTTAGTAGCCCAAACTTTTCTTGAAATATCTGGCAAACGACTTTGATGTACTAACCATTTAGAAATTTTAAGAGGTCCCATCACATTTTAATAATGTGTGTGTTATGGCGTTAACTCAGAAAACATTCTGAAATGCACCTTATTCTTACTGTGCGATATGAAATAAAGGAGTTTTAATCATTTCGAATTATAAAAAATGTTTTAAAAAAAATTAAAAATTAAGTCAGGTGTTTCTGTCCTGAGAAGAAAATAACTAGCTTGACTCAAGGCTTAGGTAAGTTGGCAGAAATTTTCAGGGACATTTTCATTTGTTCTTATTACGTTGCTAATCATTATTCTACTGTTATCATTTTTTTTAATGAATCTATTATTTTTAAATATAACTTGTCATTTTTGCTTGCTATGCAAATCTTCACTAGCATTTAACACATTTGGATTTGTTCATCGCGATTTTGTCCTGAAACAGCAGCGAGTTTTTAATTAGTGCTGCTGGATGTATGTGGCTGTATGCATGTGGCTGCATGTTGCTGCATGTGGCTGCATGTGGCTGCATGTGGCTGTATGTGGCTGTATGTGGCTGTATGTGGCTGCATGTGGCTGTATGTGGCTGCATGTGGCTGTATGTGGCTGCATGTGGCTGTATGTGGCTGCATGTGGCTGTATGCGGGATCTGTTTAATACAGTTGGCAATGCTCTGTAAAGTTAGGGTCGATAAACAAAACTTGACTGCTATGTGTTCAGTGTAATTACATAATATATGAGAAGTAAATTTACAACATGATTTTAGTACTTGAAATAAATACACATACATTGCTAAATGGTAAAATATTATTAATGATAGTTTTAAAGAAAGCGTTTAAAATTTAAAAAAAATAAAGAAATTGGAAAAATCTTTTAATGAAATGCTCTACGCTTTTTTTTTTTTTTTAAATGGATAAAATAAAATTAAACTAAAGTGGATTCAGTAAAGTGGCCAGTTTAAGAGTGAGGTAAAATGCCTAGGGGCACTTCAAAGGGCAGCCTGTGCTAAGAGTGAGGTAAAATGCCTAGGGGCACTTCAAAGGGCAGCCTGTGCTAAGAGTGAGGTAAAATGCCTAGGGGCACTTCAAAGGGCAGCCTGTGCTAAGAGTGAGGTAAAATGCCTAGGGGCACTTCAAAGGGCAGCCTGTGCTAAGAGTGAGGTAAAATGCCTAGGGGCACTTCAAAGGGCAGCCTGTGCTAAGAGTGAGGTAAAATGCCTAGGGGCACTTCAAAGGGCAGCCTGTGCTAAGAGTGAGGTAAAATGCCTAGGGGCACTTCAAAGGGCAGCCTGTGCTAAGAGTGAGGTAAAATGCCTAGGGGCACTTCAAAGGGCAGCCTGTGCTAAGAGTGAGGTAAAATGCCTAGGGGCACTTCAAAGGGCAGCCTGTGCTAAGAGTGAGGTAAAATGCCTAGGGGCACTTCAAAGGGCAGCCTGTGCTAAGAGTGAGGTAAAATGCCTAGGGGCACTTCAAAGGGCAGCCTGTGCTAAGAGTGAGGTAAAATGCCTAGGGGCACTTCAAAGGGCAGCCTGTGCTAAGAGTGAGGTAAAATGCCTAGGGGCACTTCAAAGGGCAGCCTGTGCTAAGAGTGAGGTAAAATGCCTAGGGGCACTTCAAAGGGCAGCCTGTGCTAAGAGTGAGGTAAAATGCCTAGGGGCACTTCAAAGGGCAGCCTGTGCTAAGAGTGAGGTAAAATGCCTAGGGGCACTTCAAAGGGCAGCCTGTGCTAAGAGTGAGGTAAAATGCATTTCAAAGGGCAGCCTGTGTAAGGAAGACCAAAATACATTTATTCAAAAAAATTATGAAACTTTTTATTGTTTTTCTTTATTTCTATTGAAATATATTCAACATGACCCGAGGTCTTGGGTGGGAAACACCATGAGCCAAGGTCTTGGGTGGAAAACACCATGAGCCAAGGTCTTGGGTGGGAAACACCATGAGCCAAGGTCTTGGGTGGGAAACACCATGAGCCAAGGTATTGGGTGGGAAACAAATTCTATCTGTTATAGTATAAAAATACTTTAAATAAAAAAAAATCTTTTGTGATGTTCATTCTCTTAGCCTTATCGAATGTAGAGAATTGTTCAAAACTGGAATAAAGTTACTCTTGTGTGCCAGATAGTATCAAGCTCGGAGAAAGCAGCAAAGTGCCAGATAGTATCAAGCTCTTAGAAAGCAGCAAGGTGCCAGATAGTATCAAGCTCGGAGAAAGCAGCAAAGTGCCAGATAGTATCAAGCTCTTAGAAAGCAGCAAGGTGCCAGATAGTATCAAGCTCTGAGAAAGCAGCAAGGTGCCAGATAGTATCAAGCTCTGAGAAAGCAGCAAGGTGCCAGATAGTATCAAGCTCTGAGAAAGCAGCAAAGTGCCAGATAGTGTCAAGCTCTTAGAAAGCAGCAAGGTGCCAGATAGTATCAAGCTCTTAGAAAGCAGCAAGGTACCAGATAGTATGAAGCTCTTAGAAAGCAGCAAGGTACCAGATAGTATGAAGCTCTTAGAAAGCAGCAAGGTGCCAGATAGTATGAAGCTCTTAGAAAGCAGCAAGGTACCAGATAGTATCAAGCTCTTAGAAAGCAGCAAAGTGCCAGATAGTATGAAGCTCCCAGAAAGCAGCAAGGTGCCAGATAGTATGAAGCTCCCAGAAAGCAGCAAGGTGCCAGATAGTATGAAGCTCCCAGAAAGCAGCGAGGTGCCAGATAGTCACAGGGTACAAGATAGTAAAAAGCTGCCAGATGTAAAGTGCTACCAGATAGCAAAGAGCTGCCAGATAGTAAAGAGCTACCTGATAGCAAAGAGCTACCAGATGATAAAGAGTTAACAGATAGAAAAGAGCTACCAGATAGTAAAGAGTCACCAGATAGTAAAGAGCTACCAGATAGTAAGATGGGAAATCAGAAGAGGAGGTTATGCTGAGAGAAATATGGCGAAGATTAAAGTTTAACTTTGGCTGCAAAATTTAAAACAAATAATAAAAAATATCCACTGACTACTTCCAACTGACATTGATTTTTCTCTACTTACCAGGTCTAACTGCTTGACGTACAAGCTCGGGTTGTGCTCAGCACTGATGAGCGACTTCCCCTGGTTGTAGATGGCGCAGATGACCATCCCCACAGAGAACATGTCACTCAGGGGCGTACACTTCTTGTTCAGTTGTACTTCCGGTGCCATGAAGTTGAGATCGGGCTGTGCCATCTTGGGGATCTTTGTCGTCCATGCCTGGCCGGTGCAACCTTCCTGAGAGACATCAGTGATCAAGTATCAATTATTAGTTCCTCTTGGCGTGATCTTTTCTCAAAATAAATACATTTGAACGTGACAAGTGCATGAAAGGATTCGTTCTAAAATAATGCGTTGGATAAAAAAAAATATTTTTTTGGAGGAATTTTTATTTTTCAGATCATTCTCACAATATGTTGAGACAAAGACAACATTTGATGTAAAGTTTCTGCAAGTGGGGTTTATCATTTCCAAGTTGAGACCCTTCACATTTGTAAAACTGAGTCTATCTTGAGAGAAGATTCACAACTTTGCTATCAGATAACACTGTGAAAGGAAATCTTTAGTTTTAATCCCAAAATATAGACACATGTATTGTCACACTTTGTCACAAACAACCATGTCACAAATAACTCTGCCACAGACACCTCTGCCACAGACACCTCTGCCACAGACACCTCTGTCACTGACACCTCTGTCACTGACACCTCTGTCACTGACACCTCTGTCACTGACACCTCTGTCTCTGACACCTCTGTCACTGACACCTCTGTCTCTGACACCTCTGTCTCTGACACCTCTGTCTCTGACACCTCTGTCGCTGACACCTCTGGCACAAACACCTCTGTCACAAACATCACTGCCTTAAGGGTATTCCCGTTTATGTCATTTATCTAGCATGAGACCTGACAAAATAAATTACTCTAACCTGAAATAACTTCACTTGTGAGCGCATTGTCAGTATTTCATTCAATCAACATTATTTCATTCAATCAACATTATTTCATTCAGTCAACATTATTTCATTCAATCAACATTATTTCATTCAGTCAACATTGTTTCATTCAGCCAGCATTATTTCATTCAGTCAACATTATTTCATTACATCAACATTATTTCATTACATCAACATTGTTTCATTACATCAACAATATTCAATTTTCTTTACTCACCGCCAGGTTTGCATCAATAACAAAAAATTAAAATTGCCCAAGTCTCGCTGCTAAAATAAATCCTCAAGTTTGTTTTCACGGACAGCAAAACACTTCTATACGTCACACGCTGTTTTATCTGTCATGTATTTATGATGTGTGTAATCGTCTGTCGAAACGTGTGTGTGTGTTGTCAGAGCACACTGACCTTGACCCAGGGTGATCACACGAGACACATGTATTCTTACTTTTCCTTCCTGGATCTTCTCAGCGAAGCCAAAGCCCAGCAGCTTCCAACTCCCTTTACGGGTCAGCAAGATGGACTGTGGGTTGATGTTACAATGGATCAGCCTTTCCGTGTTGTGCAGGTACGACAGGGCATCGGTGATCTGATGGGTTGAAAGGGGTGGGGGGGGCGAGAGATGATTACCAATGTCAAGGACAGTACTCACCACGTGACAACGGAACCGGATTCAATAAAAAAAATCACAAAACAGTAGTTTTCACTAGACATTTAAGGGGTGGGGGGGGTGTGGTAATCAGCACTTCATTTGCTTTAAAAAAAAAAAAAAGAATATTTGAGTCATTATTTTCCACAAGGTTGCGTTCTCTCCCCTGTCCTGTTTACAATATATACCAATGATACTCAGAGCTCAAGCGAAGCGACACCGTTCCAATCTTAAAATTGTCTGATGATACCATCATTGTTGGCTTAATATCTGAAGGAGAAGGCTTATACCGCAACTTAGTTTAGAGACCGACCGAATTTCCGCTTCGGCTTCGGTTTCGGCGCCGAAAGTGGCCATTTTATCACTTTCGGCCAAGTTTCGGTTTCGGCCGAAACTGAAAAGTTAACTTTCGGTTTTTCTTCGGTTTCGGCCGAAATTGACTTAGACTTTCGGCCATCTGGCCGAAAGCGACTAAGGTTTTCGGTCATTTAATACTCAGTGAAAGCGATATTTCACAACAAACTAATCGACATTTAAGAACAAATTAAGCGTTCTTTGAGAACAAACTAAACGATATTTAACAACAAACTAAGGGACATTTAAGAACAAACTAAACGATCTTTAAAACAAACTAAGCGGTCTTTAATAACAAACTAAACGATCTTATAGAACAAACTAAACGATTTTTATGACCAAACTAATTGATCTTTACGAACAAAACAAATGATTTTTAATAGTAAACTAAATGATTTATAAGAATAAACTAAGCGATCTTTAACAGAAAACTAAATGTTCTTTAGGAGCAAACTAAAAGATCTTTACGAACAAACTAATAGATATTAAGGAACAAAATTAATTATCTCTAAGAACAAACTAAGCGATCTTTATGAAAAAACTAAGCGATCTTCAACAACAAACTAAGCGATCTTTAACAACAAACTAAGTGATCTGTATGAACAAACTAAAAGATCTTCAATAATAAACTAAATGATCTTTAACAATAAACTAAAGGATTTTTAACAACAAACTAAACAATCTTTAACAACAAACTAAGCGATCTTTACGAACAAACTCATCTATCTTTACGAATTAACTAACCGATCAATAACAACCAACTAAACGATCTTTAAAAACAAATTAAGAACCTCATTTTATAGAGACCCTGTTTTAAAAAAAAAAAATTGCATTAATTCCCCCCCCCCCCCCCCC
>CAXITT010000050.1:445067-459014 GCA_964033795.1 Lymnaea stagnalis | reverse complement strand
AAACCGAAATCCGGGGGGGGGGGGGGGGCGCACAAGAGGTAATGTCTGAATGAGAGTGGGCCGCATCAAGTAATCCACAAAAAAAGCGATTACAACTGTTACAATCTGCTCAAACTTTATAAAAGAGCTACTCACTGTTGCCAGAGACCTGGCATACAAAAATATATAGAAATATAAAAAAAAAAAAATCAGAATTAGACTAGTCGGTGAGATTCGACTGAAACCGTCGCGGAGAGTCACGTGATAGATATGAGAATGGGGGAAACGGGCCGGCTCATTTTTACTAAACTTTTCTGTCACGGGGCGCAAAATATCGTCTTGTGGGTCACAAATGGCTCGCGGGCCGCGAGTTTGAGACCCTTATATTAGATGTTTATTTATTAATATTCAGGATTATCTCATTTTTTATAAAAAAGAATGTAAATATTTATACTTTCTCACATCATTTTCGATTAATGCAGAATGTATGCGGGAACGAATTTCAAAATATCTTAATATTTCATTTTCGGTTTCGGTTTCGGCTTCGGTTTCGGCCGAAATTCATTTTTAACTTTCGGCCTTTTGTCAGTTTCGGCCGAAAGTGATTTTTAAACTTTCGGCATTTTTTCGGTTTCGGCCGAAAGTCATTTTAAACTTTCGGCCTATTTTCGGCTTCGGCCGAAATCAGAAAACCACTTTCTTTATCAATTGGTGAAATGAAAATTTTCTCCAGCTGAATGTCTCAAAAACAAAGAAAATGGTTGTTGATTTCAGGAGGGGGAAACTCCAGATTACAGATGTCAGTATAAAACTCAAAGTGTAGAGAAAGTGGAGGCGTACAAGTACTTAGGTGTCACCATTAATAATAAGCTAACATGGCATGAGCACGGCCAAATGCTGTATAAAAGTTGCTCTATCTAAAAAAAAAAAGACTGTACAATTTCGGCGTAAACAAACAAGTCGTTAACTTATTCTACAGTGCAACTATTGGAAGCCTGCTTAATTTCAGTATTGCCTGCTGGTGTGGGAATTCAACGTCTGATATTAAACACTGAATAAACAGAATAATCAAGAAAGCTAGGAACATAACACTAGTGACAATTATTTAATGTAGATGTCTTGTATTCAAATTGTTTTAGTTGAAAAATTAGATTTTATTGAAATATCAATTTATTTATGTGCTGTAAATCAAAATGTACAATGAAATTAAAAAAAAAACAACAAAAAACATTTCCATTTGCTTGGATCAATAAAAAAATCTTATATCCTCGTATCTTACCTTATCTTACCTTAGTTTATCTTATCTCACCTCATCTTACCTTATCTTACCTTAGTTTATCTTATCTCACCTCATCTTACCTTATCTTACCTTAGTTTATCTTATCTCACCTCATCTTACCTTATCTTACCTTAGTTTATCTTATCTCACCTCATCTTACCTTATCTTACCTTAGTTTATTTTATCTCACCTCATCTTACCTTATCTTATTTTAAACTCCACCCTTAACACCCTCACCCAACCCCATTTTCCCCAAAACCTATTTTCCTGCTGAAGTTGCCAGTCTTAATATTTCTCATTTAGCTATAGTTCGTTATCTAATGTTTCTTTATTCACTCGAAAAAAATAAGAGAATGTTAACACCTATTCTTCTAATTGACTAGCTGCGCCTAGTAATAAAGTGTTAACATGTATTCTTACAATTGACTAGGCTGCCCCAGATGAGAGACTGATATCGTGCTTAACCCCCCCCCCCCGGCCTCCACAGCTTTACCCCACTAGACAATCGCCAGCGCTGATATTCCCCCCCCCCCCCAATCCATCTTTGGCATTAGATGATCTCCCTCATAAATCAGAGTCGGCCTCAATCATCTTCAGCCAATCAAGTCTGGGTAGAATCGACAATTTTTATGGTGCAAACATTTTTTACCTCATCTAAACAACATTTTTTATGCAATTAAAAAAAATCTGGAATCAGGGCCTTTTCTCGATTCCCTTCCTTTGCCAATAATTGTGCGCCGTCGATCATCAGTAATCAATAGTCATCAATTTTCTCATGATTTCATTGTCTAATCAGTTCAGAGATGCGGTGAGTTGGGCAGTGGGGGTCGATATGATTAGAGAAATAATCTGATCGAGTTCGGTACGTTTTTTTTAATTATTTATTTATTGATCTAAATCGAAAATAATGTGATCAATCAACAAAATATTTGCTGAGGTTTGGAAAAGTTTTTTTTTCTAGTTTGGCTCCTTAAAAAAAGAAATAGAATCAAGGAAAGTTGGGAAACAAATCTGTAAAATAGAGAAGCGTGAAGAACCGTTACTCGCTGATAACACAACTCATTCACGGATGAGTTGGACGCTGATCTTTAGGCCAATATTCCTGTTAAGTCACATATTGAAAAGCATTATCTAAAAACTATTACATTATCTCAGAGGATTTGAACCCATTGCTATTCCACCAGCCTCTCCACCAGCAAGGCCGTTTCTTTCTTTTCAGTTTCAGGATATATATATGTATATTTATTTATATATGCGTTTACTTTTAAATAAGATCTCTGGATTACTGGGTCGATGAACGCATGTCCGAGGATCCTAGATTCTGAACGACAGGGTCACTAAAAGACATGTCTGAGGACCCTTTTGTCAGGGATTCCACTGTCAGGTGCTAGTCCCACCAGCTTTCCCGAGAGTAGCAACGATGTGGCTCCTGTGAGAGGTGTACAAGACCACTCACCTTCTGGTCATCAACTCATATAACACATAATTTTTTTAATATTTTTTTTTGGTTACAAAAAGTACAGTTCACAAAATCCAGTAAGATAGAAGTTAGACTAGATTTAACCATTTATTAGAATATTGTTTACCTGTACAATTCCGTGTTTGATCTCAAGCTCAATGAAGTCATGATCCTGGATACCATGTGGAATACAATCATTGAGAAACATATGAACAAGTGTTGAAATCGTATTTAAAATAACATTCGCATGCAATAAACATACAACAAAATAATGGATGCTGTTGATAGGTTTAGCTGAAATGCTCTGGAGACAGGAAATGAGAGATGGGAGACGGGAGATGGGAGACGGGATAGGGGAGACTAGAAGATGGGAGATGGGAGACAGGAGATGGGAGCATGGGCGCCCACAGAAAACTTTCTAGGGGGGGTGGGCAAAAAAAATCGATTAACTTTCTAGGGGGGGGGGCAAAAATTTTTTAGTGATGTTTTAATGTAGTTGTAATTTACTGTAGCGTATTGTATGGTGAACGAACAGACAGGACATCAGCTTAGTTACTTTCTCTTTATTTTCTCTTTACTTTAATACATTTTTGTCTAAATTTTTTTTATCCAATCAATCCAGGGGGGGGGGGCAAGTGCCCCCTTGCCCCCCCCCCCTGCGGGCGCCCATGGATGGGGGACTAGAAGATGGGAAACGGGAGATTGGAGAAACAAAGATGAGAGATATTGTACAAATGGTTTTAAAGAAAGGAAAGGGTTATGGCTTTTTTCTTTATTTTCTCTTTTCTTTAATACATTTTTGGTTAAATTTTTTTTATCCAACCAATCCAGGGGGGGGGGGCAAGTGCCCCCTTGCCCCCCCCCCTGCGGGCGCCCATGGATGGGAGACTAGAAGATGGGAAACGGGAGATTGGAGAAACAAAGATGAGAGATATTGTACAAATGGTTTTAAAGAAAGGAAAGGGTTATGGCCGAGGCTAGAACATGGCACTCTTTGACATTCTTGGCGGTCAAAATGGTAGATTTATGATTGGACAATATTTGATTGTTGAATCACGTAAATTAGTGATAATCCTTGCAGTTGGAAAGTAGGGGCTAAGATCAAACAGAGTAGCTTGCCCTTGGTTGCCGCCTTCTTTTACCATGGGATACGTTCACATTTTTTTAAAACAGAGTAGCTTGCCCGTGGTTTCCGCCTACTCTTACCACTTTGGGTTGGTTCCAAAATCATGTTCGTTCTTTCTAAACTCGATACCAGTAAGTTAAATTGGGTTAATTAAAACAGACCCAATAATATAATTTTTGAAATAAAATTGATATTTTAGCTCTGAATAATTTCTTTCATCTCCATTCACGGTGACGTCATCCGATCCATGTTTACTTCGCCAAACCATGACAACCACAAATCATTTGAAATCGGAAACGATATGCATCAACCCATTGCGCTCTCTTTCTCCCCGAAATAAATACATTTTTTTCTTCATGAACTTATCCCACACAGTGTGATGAGACCGTATGCTGTGTGTTTGTATCTTTATAAATCCCCCCCCCGCTACCAGTTAGTAGATAGATTAGATCATGACCGAGATGGGCCCTATGTTAATGTCTTCTCATGGACCAGGCCGGGGGATCGTCTCTACAATGAGAAGCTTTACCCTGATCTCAGCGGAAACGTTGGTCGGCAGCCTCTCGTGGTTCCCCAGGACGTTGGCCAAGCTGGCGAACACCGGCTCCGTGGCGAAGGCCAGGCTGTCGCTGAAACAAAGATGGCGGATGGCAGACGATTAGATGATTCATGACGAACAGTTGGTCAATCAAAAACTGGTTTTAAAAAGTTTAGGGAAACAAAACCCCCATCGCACCAGAGAAACGTTAGATGTTAGTTTGAATTCAGCCCACCGCACTTTGCTTTCCACATGCAAATACACATACCTAGGACACACCACTACTTCAAAGTAAATACTCCAGGAGACAAGCCGTACAAGATGGCATGTTTGCATAGTTTGGCACATAGATCCTTCTCACATCATCCGTACGACAGCAATCTGTATAAAACAGCCACGACACATTCGTACACTCCATCCAGACAGAAGTGTATGGCATCCTCTTTGACAAATGTAGCCGAAAGTGATACATGATGGCAAGGCACCCCCACTTTCATGGCATTCTGGGACCTTGGCCGGAAGTGATAAATGATGCCAAGGCACCTCCACTATAATGGCATTCTGGGACCTTGGCTGGATATCGGCTTTTATTAGGAAAAAAATAAAGTTTTTTCATTCTTCAGTGCTGACATCCAGATGTTCTTACGTCTCTACCCCTCCCATCTACATCTGGTGTGAGTGCTGACATCCAGATGTTCTTACGCCTCTACCCCTCCCATCAACATCCGGTGTGAGCAGCCATCAGGAGGAACCATGCCATCAAATAACATATCAAATAAAACATCTGATCTCATTGAAGTATTCTAAAACAGTGGTCCCCAAATGGCGGTCTGTGGACCTTGACCGGTCCGCATGCCTAACGCTGCCGGTCCCCATAACATAAATATTTATTGTCCAATAGAAATAAAAGTATAAAAGTAAATCATGCACCGGTCCGTGGTAAAATTTCGAAACTTGTTCACCGGTCCGCCAAACTTAAAAGTTTCGGAGCCACTGTTCTAAAACATACAATATTACTGATGTATTCTGAAACATAAAATATTATTAAAGTATTCTAAAACCTAAAATTTTCTTGATGTATTCTAAAACATTAAGTATTATTGATGAATTCTAAAACATACAATTTTAATGATGTATTCTAAAACAAGAAATTTTATTGATTTATTCTAAAACATACACTATTATTGATGTATTCTAAAACATACACTATTATAGATGTATTCTAAAACATAAAACATTTGAAAACAGGCTTGCAAACATCACTCCCCCAAAGACTTTAAAAAATACTTTGTAACCTGTGCCCAAACTTCCCCATATATCACGTCATACCGCCAACAGTTAAAAAGAACATTCTAGAACATTATAGCTACGTTGTATTGCTTTTGGCCAGGGCATTCCTTGCACGTGCGTCCGCGACGTCACGATATCAAACCGGAAACCACAACTGGTCCAGTTAAGGTTGTTTGACGTCCCAAAGACAGATGTATTTATGTTGTTTGACGTCCCAAAGACAGATGTATTTATGTTGTTTGACGTCCCAAAGACAGATGTATTTATGTTGTTTGACGTCCCAAAGACAGATGTATTTATGTTGTTTGACGTCCCGAAGACAGATGTATTTATGTTGTTTGACGTCCCGAAGACAGATGTATTTATGTTGTTTGACGTCCCAAAGACAGATGTATTTATGTTGTTTGACGTCCCGAAGACAGATGTATTTATGTTGTTTGACGTCCCAAAGAGAGATGTATTTATGTTGTTTGACGTCCCAAAGACAGATGTATTTATGTTGTTTGACGTCCCAAAGACAGATGTATTTAGGTTGTTTGACGTCCCAAAGACAGATGTATTTAGGTTGTTTGACGTCCCAAAGACAGATGTATTTATGTTGTTTGACGTCCCAAAGACAGATGTATTTATGTTGTTTGACGTCCCAAAGACAGATGTATTTATGTTGTTTGACGTCCCAAAGACAGATGTATTTAGGTTGTTTGACGTCCCAAAGACAGATGTATTTAGGTTGTTTGACGTCCCAAAGACAGATGTATTTAGGTTGTTTGACTTCCATTAGCTAGACAGATCAGGTGGGATATCCCAAAGCTAGACAGATCAGGTGGGATATCCCAAAGCTAGACAGATCAGGTGGGATATCCCAAAGCTAGACAGATCAGGTGGGATATCCCAAAGCTAGAAAGATGCTGTGTGGGATTCCAAAGCTAGAGAGATGTTGTGTGGCATGCAAAAGCTAGAAAGATGCTGTGTGGCATTCCAAAGCTAGAGAGATGTTGTGTGGCATGCCAAAGCTAGAAAGATGTTGTGTGGCAACCCAAAGCTAGAAAGATGTTGTGTGGCAACCCAAAGCTAGAAAGATGTTGTGTGGCATGCCAAAGCTAGAAAGATGTGTGGCATGCCAAAGCTAGAAAGATGTTGTGTGGCATGCCAAAGCTAGAAAGATGTTGTGTGGCATGCCAAAGCTAGAAAGATGTTGTGTGGCATGCCAAAGCTAGAAAGATGTTGTGTGGCATGCCAAAGCTAGAAAGATGCAGTGTGGCATGCCAGAGCAAGAAAGATGTGTGACGTCCGTAGGCAAGGAGTATTTTGTGTGACGTGATTACGCTAGAGATATGTTGTGTGACAGAGGTAGAAATATGCCGAAAAATGGCGCCATGACATTGGGTGAAAAGTTTGATATTCCCCGCGTAACTCTACACCACGTGACGCACAAAACTGTCGGCCATTTTCTTTATTTATGACCACATTTTATTTTCTTTATTTATGACCACATTTTATTTTCTTTATTTATGACCACATTTTATATCTTTGAACTTCTAGGTTTTCCCGCAACCACCACCCCTGGCCCTCCCCAGCTGCTAGAGTTGAAAAGATGTGTCCTCAGTCCTCGGTAGTGATGTTCAGAAAAGGCTGACACACGTCTGCTCTACACACACGTCTGCTCTACACACACGTCTGCCCTACACACACGTCTGCCCTACACACACGTCTGCTCTACACACACGTCTGCTCTACACACACGTCTGCTCTACACACACGTATATGTGTATATATATATATGTGTGTATATATATATGTGTGTATATATATATATATATGTGTGTATATATATATATATATATATATATATATATATATATATATATATATATATATANATAGATAGAAAGATAGAGGTAGAAAGATAGAAAGAGACATAGATAGAAAGATAGAGGTAGAAAGATAGAAAGAGACATAGATAGAAAGATAGAGGTAGAAAGATAGAAAGAGACATAGATAGAAAGATAGAGGTAGAAAGATAGAAAGAGACATAGATAGAAAGATAGAGGTAGAAAGATAGAAAGAGACATAGATAGAAAGATAGAGGTAGAAAGATAGAAAGAGACATAGATAGAAAGATAGAGGTAGAAAGATAGAAAGAGACATAGATAGAAAGATAGAGGTAGAAAGATAGAAAGAGACATAGATAGAAAGATAGAGGTAGAAAGATAGAAAGAGACATAGATAGAAAGATAGAGGTAGAAAGATAGAAAGAGACATAGATAGAAAGATAGAGGTAGAAAGATAGAAAGAGACATAGATAGAAAGATAGAGGTAGAAAGATAGAAAGAGACATAGATAGAAAGATAGAGGTAGAAAGATAGAAAGAGACATAGATAGAAAGATAGAGGGAGAAAGATAGAAAGAGACATAGATAGAAAGAAAGAGGGAGAAAGATAGAAAGAGACATAGATAGAAAGATAGAGGGAGAAAGATAGAAAGAGACATAGATAGAAAGAAAGAGGGAGAAAGATAGAAAGAGACATAGATAGAAAGATAGAGGGAGAAAGATAGAAAGAGACATAGATAGAAAGAAAGAGGGAGAAAGATAGAAAGAGACATAGATAGAAAAAACAAAAGTTAAAAAGTTGGAGATCAAAAAAATGGAGCGACAGAGAGAGACAGAGACAGAGAAACAGAGAGAGAGAGAGAGAGAGAGAGAGAGAGAGAGAGAGAGAGGAGATAATAGACCAAGAAAGCAATTACCGAAGGAAACAGCAAGGGAGACTACTCTCCAACGCTCGTTATTACAACAGTAAATAGCTATTGTTAACGGCCCTTTCGCGCTAAGGCTGAACACCCTAAGCAGCTTGGGACAGAATGGATCGCTTGGTGGAGAGAGGGATCGCTTGGTGGAGAGAGAGAGAGGGATCTACTGTACTTTTATGGATCTCTGATTTGGCCGTGTATGTCTATAGCAGTTGTTACGTACCGGTATTTTTACAATAATTAAATCTGTGTTGGGTCGTTAAAAAAAGAAAGAAAAAAAAACGTAAAAATAGAATGTCTATCAATTTGCGAAGAAACCCGATACCAAAGGTAGTGATACTAGAATTTAATTTAATTATATAAATTAATTTCAATACAAATACAAAATTGAGCACAGAAGCAAAAAAAAAAGTGTACCAATTTAGAGCAAGAAGAAAAAATAAAGGTACAATCCTCAAAAGAGAAATATTAACTATACACACGATAATATAAATGTCTCTATAATTCTCGCTCAGTTTATCTCTCCGTAAGTCTATCTGCTTTAAAACCTGGAGGGATTTATACAGGAATTAAATCCAAACGTTCTAGTACAGAAAATCTAGAAATTGCGTCACCTATTTGCATTCTTGAGAACAATGGAAGGAATTCGAATGTAAACAAACTCTTCCCTAGGCAAGACAGGGGCGGGCATAGAAAAAATGATAACACATTTACTCAGTGACGCCAATTTCAAGGTCAAGCCAACGAGACAAGCCTAAGCGGTGTAGGTAAAAATAACTTCCACGCTGTGCTCGTGGATATAAAACACAAAGATTTGACCGCATTATTCAATCTAACTCTATAGCAACGATGTCACAGCAATATAACCTCTAAGTTTATAACAATGATGCCATAGCTTTACATCGCTGTTCGTCTACAGCAACGATGTCATAGCAATATACCCCCTAAGTCTATAGCAATGATGTCATAGCAATATATCCCTGAGTTTTTGTAGCAATGATGTCATGGCGTTACACCCGTGGACATCTATGTCATTGATGTCATTGATGTCATAGTGTTACAGCCACTTTTCCCTTTTTCCCCTACATATCAACTACTTCCCACTAGAACTAATCCCCTCTATATCTCTCTGTTCCCTTTCCTCCTGTATGTTATGGCCACATATTAACTCTGTTCCCTTCCCTCCTGTATGTTATGGCCACATATTAACTCTGTACTCTTCCTGTCACAATCTTAAATCCCCCTCTTCCCCCGACCCCCCTCCCCATTCCTGTTAATGACATGCAGATTCCGGGTCCCTAAATCCTCAAGTCTCTCCTAAAATCAGCCCTGGAGCCATTTCTAGCAGCTCGCTCTTGGCTCTCACGGCCTCCGTGCTCTTTAATTTAGCCTCGATCTTGATGATTTTTATATTAAGCTCTCGGTAAAAAAGAATTAAAAATACAACATGCGTTTGAGCTGCAGCACCAGCGATATGGAAAATATGCCAGTAAAATAAAGGTAAATAATCGAGTAAAATAAAGGTAAATAATCTAGTAAATTAAAGGTAAAAAAATCTAGTAAAATAAAGGTAAATAATCTAGTAAAATAAAAGTATATAATCTAGTAAAATTAAGGTAAATAATCTAGTAAAATAAAGGTAAATAATCTAGTAAAGTAAAGGTAAATAATCTATTAAAATATAAGTAAATAATCTAATAAAATACAGGTAAATAATCTAATAAATTAAAGGTAAACATTCTAGTAAAGTAAAGGTAAATGATCTAGTAATATAGAGGTAAATTATCTAGTAAAGTAAAGGTAAATAATCTAATAAAGTAAAAGTAAATTATCTAGTAAAGTAAAGCTAAATAATCTGGTAAAATAAAGGTAAAAAATGAATTACAATAAAGGTGCATAGTCTTGTAAATAAAAGTTAAACAGTCACTTTAAAAAAAAATAACATCCCACACTATAGCGTTAAGTTCCAAGGCAATAACTATTTAATCCACAGCTTAAGAAACATATATGTAAAACAAATCTATTTCAATTGTGAAAACTGGAGGAAAATAAAAATGCATTTGGAATATTCGATTGCAAGCAGCTGCAAACTTGGCGCTTGTAAGCTTGAGTTGTCTGTCCATCCGGAGCTCGGGGGACAAGGTAAATTTTTGGATCAATTCAAACTTTCATTGAAATAGAAATCAGCCTTAAACAAGTCTTCTACTACAAACTAACAAGTACCTCCTTAGTCTAAACTCATGGGCACTTACCTCATCAAAACTATTACCTCTTTTATCTAAACTCACTGGCACTTATCTAATCAAAAAATATCTTAGTGCATAGGGTGGCAGTGTTACAGTGTTAGTGCATAGGGTCACAGTGTTACAGGGTTATGCATAGGAAGACAGTGTTACAGTGTTAGTGTTAGACAGCAATTTCAGAAGAGTCTCAACCAAAGAAGCCAGAGTATTTTGACTATTTATCACTTATCTATAAAAGCATTGGACTGCAATAAAGCTTTTACGTAGATCAATGAGACACAGAACACAGTGTGTAAATTAACACACACATGTGTTAAGCTTTAATTATGGTTACACAAAAATATCAATTTTAACGTTAAATAAAATTAAATCTCCACTTATCTGCTGCACACTTACTGGCACTCCTCGATCCCATGTAATACAGATATAATCTTGGGGTGCTTGAGCTGTTCCAGGTGCCAGACATCTTTCCTGAGCGTCTCGGCCACTACCTCCCGACGTCTGGGTTTGTGGAGCTTGTCGGCGATACGCTTCTCGAAGATAAACACAGACGCTTCCTGCGGGACGGAGAAAGAAATGGCAGACGATTCACATTAAATAGCCCCTAAAAAGAATTTTTTTTAAAAAAATAAATCCTTTAAATTCATTTTTATGATTGTATTTTATATTAATATTCTAATGTCCCACCCGTTTTTATACCTCAGACATATTGCACCAATTATTTCAGAAAAAAAAAAAGAAGAAATTATTACGCATCAAACGCTATTGGGATAATTTTAAAAAAAAGAATCTCATTTAGCGCAGGAATTTTATTTCGTACAATAAGTGTCAACATATAAGGGGAGGGGCGCTAAAAATTTGATAAAATATTTTTTCGATAACGACTTTGTGCCAAGTTTCAGCACAACAGGTTAACGGAAAGTAGGTCAGTTAGCAGGCAAAAGATTTAGCCAGCCGGCCACGAACTCAATAACTCAATTTGGAGATGGCGTCAGTGGGTCATCGCGTGTGCGCTCTTAAACCCCCCTCCGGCACACCCCCACATGGGACGCCGCCGGGTCTCCCTTCGCCACACCGTGTGGAGTAGTGCCCGAGACCTCCCCCTGGAGCTTGGGGGTTTGTCTGGTCAACCATGCACACCCCTTTCAGAGTGTGGGCAGTCCACTCTCCTTGGTGGTCAGGACGGCTTTGCTTCCTCTTCGGGGGGTAGGTGTTGCGTTACCTTCCCCCACCGTCCAGGGAGTTGTTTGGTTTGGGTCTGGACGGCTTTGCTTCCTCTCCAGAGGAAGGTGTTGCTCACCTCCCCCCACCGCCTAGGGAGTAGTTCGGACGGGACGCATGCTGGGACGAAACGGTCACCTAGGAGCGACTTTCTCGGGGCCACAATCAAAAGCGACGTTAATATTTAAGGCTTTTAAAATGATTCTCTTCTTGAAAATCTCGCGCGAAAAAGCTGCATCAGAGAAACGTGTAACGTTTCACGATCAGCGGATCACGGTTTTCTTGATTGTAACATCTTAGGACAACTAATCAGCGGCACCAGCGGCACGCGTGACCAATGTCCAAACGATCGATTAATCTGTGGAGCTGATCTTAAACAAGAAATAACAGCGGCACGTGTCAGAAGTTCGTAGTTTTCAAGACTAGAAATAGGACACGACCCTCTTGTCCGTATTCCCTGGGATCAGCCAGTGACAGTTGGAGAAGGGTTCAAAAAGTACAAGTGTCCTGTCTTTGTCACCTCACCCCGATGTCCTTTATTTTCGGACGCCCAGGAATGCAGTTATTTTTGTTTAAGAGCCAATGGAGCAATGTAACAACATTGGATTATTCCATCCCCAGTGGTTGGCCAACATGTCGTATGATGATGATCTTTGATGGTTGGCCAACATGCCACAGGATGATGATCTTTGATGATTGGCCTACATGTCGTAGGAAGATCTTTGATGGTTGGCCAACAGGCCGTAGGATGATGATCTTTGATTTTGTTGTGGCCAACATGCCGTAGGATGATGATCTTTGATGGTTGGCCAACATGCCATAGGATGATGATCTTTGATGATTGGCCTACATGTCGTAGGAAGATCTTTGATGGTTTGCCAACATGTCGTAGGATGATGATCTTTCATTTTGTTGTGGCCGATACCAAAGCAAATGCCCAAACCTAAAATTAAACGATCAGCACACTGATATTTTGACATCCAACAGCAAACTGGTCTGCTAAAATCTAACAGCCCCATTTCCTTTAAATGAATGTATGTAATCCTGTCAACAAATCTGGCAAAATCTATTTAATTAAGGGACACGGAGCCACCGAGAAGTGGCACACAGTTCCACCCCTGAGATGTGTCACCGCCTAGAAGTGGCACACAGTTCCCTCCATGAGATGTATCACCACCTAGAAGTGACACAGTTCCCTCCATGAGATGTGTCACCGTCTAGAAGTGGCACACAATTCCACCTCTGAAATGTGTCACCGCCTAAAAGTGACACACAGTTCCCTCCCTGAAATGTGTCACCGCCTAGACGTGACACACAATTCCACCCCTGAAATGTGTCACCGCCTAGACGTTGCACACAGTTCCACCCCTGAAATGTGTCACCACCTAGAAGTGGCACACAGTTCCCTCCCTGAAATGTGTCACCACCTAGAAGTGGCACATAGTTCCACCCCTGAAATGTGTCACCGCCTAGAAGTGGCACACAGTTCCATCCCTGACATCTGTCACGTGGTTTTCATTGACGTACCCCCCAGCCCCCGATGAGCTTCCATCTTGTGTTCTTGTTCTGGTGACATGTCTTTTCTAATCTATCTTTATTAGATCCGGCGTGTTTCCAAGTTGTGTCTCTGCTCTGATGTCTTTCTGTGATTTGTCTTTGTTGTGATGAGATGTCTTTCTGTGATTTGCCTTTGTTCTGATGAGATGTCTTTCTGTGATTTGCCTTTGTTCTGATGAGATGTCTTTCTGTGATTTGCCTTTGTTCTGATGAGATGTCTTTCTGTGATTTGTCTTTGTTCTGATGAGATGTCTTTCTGTGATTTGCCTTTGTTCTGATGAGATGTCTTTCTGTGATTTGCCTTTGTTCTGATGAGATGTCTTTCTGTGATTTGCCTTTGTTCTGATGAGATGTCTTTCTGTGATTTGTCTTTGTTCTGATGAGATGTCTTTCTGTGATTTGCCTTTGTTCTGATGAGATGTCTTTCTGTGATTTGCCTTTGTTCTGATGAGATGTCTTTCTGTGATTTGCCTTTGTTCTGATGAGATGTCTTTCTGTGATTTG
>CAXITT010000050.1:421980-433975 GCA_964033795.1 Lymnaea stagnalis | reverse complement strand
GAGACCAGGCGTTATAGGGAGACCAGGTGTTATAGGGAGACCAGGCGTTATAGGGAGACCAGGCGTTATAGGGAGACCAGCCGCTATAGGGAGACCAGGTGTTATAGGGAGACCAGTTGTTATAGGGAGACCAGGTGTTATAGGGAGACCAGCCGCTATAGGGAGACGAAGTGTTATAAGGAGACCAGTTGTTATAGAGAGACCAGGTGTTATAGAGAGTCCAGCTGTTATAGGGAGACCAGCCATTATAGGGAGACCTGCCGTTATAGAGAGACCAGCCGTTATAGAGAGACCAGGTGTTATAAGGAGACCAGGTGTTATAGGGAGACCAGGTGTTATAAGGAGACAAGCCGTTATAGTGAGACCAGCCGTTATAGGGAGACCAGCCGTTATAGGGAGACCAGCCGTTATAGGGAGACGAGCCGTTATAGGGAGACCAGCCGTTATAGGGAGACCAGCCGTTATAGGGAGACGAGCCGTTATAGGGAGACGAGCCGTTATAAGGAGACGAGCCGTTATAGGGAGACCAGCCGTTATAGTCATTGCTCAGACACACCAGTCATTGCTCAGACACACCAGTCATTGCTCAGACACACCAGTCATTGCTCAGACACACCAGTCATTGCTCAGACACACCAGTCATTGCTTCAGGGCCATGTTTCATCACAATTCAGATGCTATTCCAGGATATGAACAGAGTCCCTTTGGCATTCTTGTACCTAGATCCATTCGTGCGGTGGAGCTTCAGAGACTGATGGCTCATTTGTTTCATTGATTGAATCCTTGTTCACTGCGGTGCCTTTTAGTCTCAGTGTGTAAGGTGTCGTTTAGTCTCACCGTACAAGGAGTCTTTTAGTCTCAATGTGTAATATGTAAGACACCTTAAAACAGTGTCTTATAGTCACACTGTTTTAAGGTGTCTTATAGTCTCACCGTACAAGGTGTCCTATAGTCTCACCATACAAGGTGTCTTATAGTCTCACCGTACAAGGTGTCCTATAGTCTCACCATACAAGGTGTCTTATAGTCTCACCGTACAAGGTGTCCTATAGTCTCACTGTGTAAGGTGTCTTATAGTCTCACCATACAAGGTGTCTTATAGTCTCACCATACAAGGTGTCTTATAGTCTCACTGTGTAAGGTGTCTTATAGTCTCACCATACAAGGTGTCTTATAGTCTCACCATACAAGGTGTCCTATAGTCTCACCATACAAGGTGTCTTATAGTCTCACTGTGTAAGGTGTCTTATAGTCTCACTGTATAAGGTGTCTCATAGTCTAACCCTATATGGTGTCTTTATGTCTCACTGTATAAGGTGTCTTGTAGTCTAGCTGTATAAGGTGTCTTGTAGTCTCACTGTATAAGGTGTCTTGTAGTCTCACTTCATAAGGTGTCTTTACTCTAAATTTAAAAGGTATCTTATGGTCTCACAATATTAGATGTTTTATAGTCACACTACGATGGCTTATAGTGTCACTGTATAAGGTGTCTTATAGTCTTACTGTATAAGGTGTCTTATAGTCTTACTGTATAAGGTGTCTTATAGTCTTACTGTATAAGGTGTCTTATAGTCTTACTGTATAAGGTGTCTTATAGTCTTACTGTATAAGGTGTCTTAGAGTCTTACTGTATACGGTGTCTTAGAGTCTTACTGTAAACGGTGTCTTATAGTCTTACTGTATAAGGTGTCTTATAGTCTCACTGTCTAAGGTGTCTTATAGTCTCACTGTCTAAGGTGTATTATAGTCGTACTGTATAAGGTGTCTTATTGTCTTACTGTATAAGGTGTCTTAGAGTCTTACTGTATAAGGTGTCTTTAGTCTAACTGTATAAGGTGTCTTTAGTCTTACTGTATAAGGTGTCTTAGAGTCTTACTGTATAAGGTGTCTTTAGTCTTACTGTATAAGGTGTCTTAGAGTCTTACTGTATAAGGTGTCTTTAGTCTTACTGTATAAGGTTTCTTAGAGTCTTACTGTATAAGGTGTCTTTAGTCTTACTGTATAAGGTGTCTTTAGTCTTACTGTATAAGGCGTCTTATAGTCTTACTGTATAATGCGTCTTATAGTCTTACTGTATAAGGCGTCTTTAGTCTTACTGTATAAGGTGTCTTAGAGTCTTACTGTATAAGGTGTCTTAGAGTCTTACTGTATAAGGTGTCTTTAGTCTTACTGTATAAGGTGTCTTTAGTCTTACTGTATAAGGTGTCTTAGAGTCTTACTGTATAAGGTGTCTTTAGTCTTACTGTATAAGGTGTCTTTAGTCTTACTGTATAAGGTGTCTTTAGTCTTACTGTATAAGGTGTCTTTAGTCTTACTGTATAAGGCGTCTTATAGTCTTACTGTATAAGGTGTCTTTAGTCTTACAGTATAAGGCGTCTTATAGTCTTACTGTATAAGGTGTCTTTAGTCTTACAGTATAAGGCGTCTTATAGTCTTACTGTGTAAGGCAGTGGTCAGCAAATTGATTAGTGTAAAAAAAAAGGTGAAAAATCACCAGCAGGACGAATTTTTAAAAAAATTCAAGAGCTTAATTTCTTTTCAAGAACCTGACAAGAGCCACGTTCTTCGGAGTCCACACGAGCCGATTTGTGGCCGACTGTCCAAGCAGCACTCAGGTCGCTAAAGACCCGCATCGCATGCGGCTCGCAAGCCGCGATTTGCTGACCACTGGTATAAGGTTTCTAACACTCTCACTGGGCCAGCGAAGTGGACAGATACTAGAGGGTCATAGTCTAATACGGATAGTAGATAACAAACATTTCGATAAATCTGATCGTGACCCCGGGGGGGGGGGAAGGGGGGGGGGAGTGGGGGATTCATATATCTGTCAACTGTCAACCCCCCTTCTATACATTATGTCATTTCGTCTCCTCATCCCTTCATTAAATTGTCATAGTCTAATACGGATAGTAGATAACAAACATTTCGATAAATCTGATCGTGACCCCGGGGGGGGGGAAGGGGGGGGGAGTAGAGGATTCATATATCTGTCAACTGTCAACCCCCATTCTATACATTATGTCATTTCGTCTCCTCATCCATTCATTAAATGAATGAAATAGCGAAACGAGGTATGTGGAAGCTTGAAATAAGATAACAGGACAAAAAACAAGGACGTTTCGGCATAAAGCCTTCTTCAGCCAACAATAGAAATGAAAATATAACAAAGAAAAGAACACAGTAGAAAACTCAAGCAGTATTCATTCGTCTCTCCGGAAGTGGGAAAACAGGAAGCGAGAGAAAATAAATTTTGACACTTTGAAAAATAAAGTCCACAATAATAATGGACCAGAATATCCAGGGATACATCAACACACAGCATTAAGAAAATAGATGAAATATAGGGAAACAGAGAAACATCAGTAGGATTATTGATACTAAAGAGTCTGAAGATGTCCGTGTTTCTTGAATTTCGTAGGGGTGTAAGGTTCGGGGGAAGGGGGCAGCAAGGCTAAGTAAAAAAATTCATTGGGGTGCAGGATACCGAAAAGGTTGTGAGGCCCCGACCCTGGTACCGAGGACAACCAATCAATTACCTTTTTGTCGTCCGTTCTCACCGCGTCGAAAATTTTCCAGACCATCTCCACCCCTGCGCTCCCACATTGTTTGCCGATGGTGAAATGCTTCGTGATCGGGTTGATGTCGTCGGCGCCCATGGAGTGCTTCAGCATGGACAGAACATCCATTGTGCAGGTCCACGGTCTACATCTCTGGCGCCACGTCGACCCCTCTTCGTCGCTCTCCTCCTCTTCCTCCCTGCGTCGGTTCGTGGCCCCACCTCCTTCTCCCCGGGCTCCGCCTACGTGCCCGTTTCCGTCCTTCACCTTCAGGAGTTTATCCTTGACATCTAACATGAATAAGAAGTCGATCTGGTTTCCTTGACATTGGGCCTGGTGACCGCTTACATACCATCAATGAAAGGTCGTGTAGACTGAGACGAAGGAGAGCTGACGGTTCTAGGGTCAGAGGGTGGGTTCAGGGGTCACACGGTAGGCACGAGGTCACAGCTCCATCCAAATGTATGTGTCCATCTTGCCTCATCTGTTGGTACGAAAGCAAGAATTGATTAGTCATGCCTATTTGTCAAGAGCAAACCTTATCTAACATTTGCAAACCTCATCGGGCATGTGCAAACCTAATCTAACACGTGCAAACCTAATCTAACATGTGCAAACCAAATCTAACATGTGCAAACCTAAGCTAACACGTGCAAACCTAATCTAACACGTGCAAACCTAATCTAACACGTGCAAACCTAATCTAACATGTGCAAACCTAATCTAGCACGTGCAAACCAAATCTAACATGTGCAAACCTAATCTAGCACGTGCAAACCAAATCTAACACGTGCAAACCTAATCTAACACGTGCAAACCTAATCTAACACGTGCAAACCTAATCTAGCACGTGCAAACCAAATCTAACACGTGCAAACCTAATCTAACACGTGCAAACCTAATCTAACACGTGCAAACCTATTCTAGCACGTGCAAACCAAATCTAACATGTGCAAACCTAATCTAGCACGTGCAAACCAAATCTAACATGTGCAAACCTAATCTAGCACGTGCAAACCAAAAGTAACATACCCAAACACAACACAACAAACTCGGGTGCCTGCATGCCATCAATGATTATTTAACTATACACATTTTTAAAAAAAAAATAAGCCAGGAGTTATTCCCCCCTACCCACAGCTGCACTATTCTTGTAACGGAAGTGATCATACCACTCAGTTCCATCCTCGCTTCGAAATGTTACATCTGTCTGACAGTTACGGAACAATAATTATGTAGTCGTATGGTGTCGTGGTAACTTACAGTTTAAATATACACAAACAATGAGATGCAGGTCTGAGAACTACACCGTTTATTCTTGAGGTACGAGCCGTTGGACAGTCAAATCACTCACTCATCCAGGTATCCGTTCCACGCACAATATCAATGGACACACTCAGTGTCAGACACAGCCGAGAACTCGATCACAGCTCAGAAAGTACAAGGCCCGGGTTTAAATCCCATCCGTCATGAGCCGTGGGACACGTATGTCCATGTCAGTGAATGTGAACACGCCTGGGGTTACAACTCGTGCCACAAGAGCGTGCTTCTTTGCCCCACAGGTGGCGCCCTACCACATAGGTGGCGCCATGCCACATAGGTGGCACCATACCCCATAGGTGGCACCATGCCCCATAGGTGGCACCCAGCCACATATAAAAAACGATACATAAATGAAGTTACAAAAAGTGGCACATTGCCACAATTTAATCATACTCTTCGCTTATTGTGAAAGATGGACATATCAATTCATATCACACTGTGCATTACATTTGATCCTTGTGGTGTTTCGCCCACAATAAATATGATCAATGGATATAATATCCAAATCCCAATTATGTATTGACATGGCCCACCAAGTAGACACATTTTTATTTTTATTTGTAGGAATTGAGTCAGACTCTTAAACAAAAACTGCGCCTTAAAACTACACGCCCCTCAGTGTGCGACCGGGCGAGTAGGGTCGGTCGTAAACAGCTGGGGACAAAGTCCAAGTGACATGAACGGCTACTGTAATGCGCAAAATGTCAGAGCCATTTTATTTTACGTTTGAATCATAAAGATTGGTGAAGATTTCGTTGCCAATTTGTCATACAACTCTCTCATTTGGACAGTTAATTTATAGGTTCATTTGTTGTTTTTTGTTTTGTTTGTGGGGGGGGGGGGGGGGGGTGAGGGTGAGATCAGATGTTTCCCATGCTCTCCCACGTGACTTTTGCGATAAATGGAAACTGAATTGTTGACAAGTTCTCTCTACTCATTAGATCAGGGGTTCTCCAACTACGACCCGTGGATCAGATTCGGCCCGCTTGGTTTCCGCCATAAAGATACCTGGCTAGGAGTAAATATGGAGCCGAGCACTGATCATCTCCAAAAGCGGGGACTCGCTTCTCTTTGGTCGATGCTTTCTTCATTTTAAAATGTGATTTCAAGTAGTTGTTGCCCTCACTAAAAATAAGAGAAGTGCAGTGTGCATAAAATTGAGATATGTGCAGTGTGCATACAATTGAGATGTGTGCAGTGTGTATACAATTGAGACGTGCACAGTGTGCATACAATTGAGATACTTGTAGTGTGCATAAAATTTAGATGTGCACAGTGTACATAGAATTGAGATATGTGCAGTGTGCATACAATTGAGATATGTGCAGTGTGCATAAAATTGAGACGTGCACAGTGTGCATATAATTGAGATACTTGCAGTGTGCATAAAATTGAGATGTGCACAGTGTACATAGAATTGAGATATGTGCAGTGTGCATACAATTGAGATATGTGCAGTGTGCATAAAATTGAGATGTGCACAGTTTGCAGATTTATTTTATAAACTACTAGCGAGTACCCGGCATGCGTTGCAATGCCACTCAAGGAAAGAAAGTGTTTGCATGTTATGTTTCTTCAAGAGCTTTCTTGTTTTTCCATCTGGTATATACACGAATAAATCAGAAGATTTTCCGACGCAAGAGCAGGCCACATACATCTGTCCATGGGCGAAGCATGGGTTTTCCAAATTTAGTCCGCAAACTTGTAGCGATTGTCCCTGTGCTTTTTAGATAGTCATTGTAGACGCGTGTCGCATCGGAAACTGTAGGCGTTTGAATTCAAATGGCATATCTGTTGGAATCATTGGGGTGAATGGCAAAAGTACATCACCTAGTTTAAATTTTCCATTTAAAATAGTAACTTCAATGGAACCAATTTCGGAAGATTC
Organism: Lymnaea stagnalis; assembly: GCA_964033795.1. NCBI lineage: Eukaryota > Metazoa > Mollusca > Gastropoda > Lymnaeidae > Lymnaea > Lymnaea stagnalis. Next base: position 427,207 of record CAXITT010000050.1, on the reverse strand, counting down.
ATTTGAAAAAATGTACCGTACCTAATGCTTCGATATCAAAGTGCGTTTCTCGTTGCAAATCAAGAGCGAAAAGTTTGTTTGCAGATCGATTCCGAGAGGTCATTCCCAACTCATGAATCATCAATCGATATGAATAGTATTTCATGGCACTGTCTTTCTTATTCGAATTTCTCAATTTGATGTCAAAATGATATCCATCTTCTCCTTGCCAAAATAAAATAGGATATTGCAATCAAACGTATGAGCGATGAGTTTCTGAGACTCGCTGAACATCAACACTTCTGCGATGAAGAATTATATCACTTGAGTTAAATTCTTTGCCAACTATAATGATCGCCACTTCATCAATTGTTGGTGCATTGTATTGTCTTTCATGTTGGCCGACAGGTGTTTAGTCTGCTCTAACTATGACTTTGTATTCATCAGTCGGCATCTTTTCAAGTGCAACTCTATACATTTGAATTAATTCGTTGTGTTGCAAAAATAACGTTTGCATTGCAGCGACGATTTCTCGTTTAGTGCCCGTATTGATATGACAACGTTGATCGATTTGCTCATCAGTATTCCCCATGAAATCATTTGAAGACATTTGTGATCTGTGTTTGGCATTGGCATCAGAGATCCTACAATATGGTAAATTTGGCCTTTCACTTTACTTTAAATGTTTGCATGTAATTCTCGCGCACAATATTTGTTGCACCGAACGATGTCATTTGGAAACATGAATTGCATTTGCGTATGTTTGCCAAGAAATGTTTCGATTGGTTATTGTCACCTGATACCAACAATGATAATGGTTTTGATGGTGAATGTAATTCTTACTCGTTAGGATCTCCCATCTTTTTACATGAAAACCTCGGACAATAGATACGTTCATTGTTGGCAGGAGATTTCCAGTTGTATAGTTTCTCATTAATTTATAAATCTTAAATTCCAGCGGTAAAAAATGACCATAGTTCAATATCTACGCTGTCAAGTGTGTTATTTAATTACTTGAGAAACCATCGATTGGTGTAAAATGTATTTACATAACACAAAACAACTCCGAAATTATAAGACTCTATTCAAGAAATACTCTTAGTTAAAAAAAAAACGCGATTTCGATGTCATTTCCGATTCTAAAATGCGTCACAAAATTCAAGCTTATTTATACACATAACAAAAATACTCTCTACACTAAAAATGTAAAAACGTGTTTTCTCTGCTTTACTACAAATGTGTCATTTGTTCAAGGGCGGTAGTGTTGATATCTTCGTTATAAATTATATTGATGAAGCTCATTTAAGAAATAAATTGAATTTAGGGTCCCCAGCCCTAATTGGAATATTGTACAATGGATGTACTAAATTTGAAAAATTTGCCGGCGGATTCAGCTACTTCCACACATGCAATAGCTCTGTTTGAAATTATAGTTATAAAGCTCTTAGAAGAAAATATGAAATTAGGGTCACTGGCCCAAACGGAATATTGTAAAATGTTTTTTTCTAATTTAGAAACATTTTCGGTAGTGCGCATTTCACTTGACCCAGTTTGATCACAATCGAATGAATGGTATAGAAATGCATACTATAATTATATAGATAATAGAAGTGTGGAAAACGAATTTAGGACCCCCCTCCACAAATGGAATATTGTAGAATTGTTGTATTACTTCAGAAACCTACTTAATATGTAACACACTCAATTTAATATCACTATTTGTATTTGATTAAAAAGTTATCCATTCATGCTTTAGCTCTGTTTGAAATTATAGTTGTATAGCTTAAAATTATAGTTGTATAGCTTATATAGAAAAAAACGAACATAGGACCCCTGGCTAAAAACGGAGTATTTTAAAATGGTTGTAATCATTTAAGAAACCTTTGCGGGCGGGCGCGCGCACAACATCTCTCTAAAATTTTATCGCATTGTAATAATGTAGAGGAGCGCATACGGAAATTATTTTTTATAAAGCTCCTAATGTAAGGAAAAAAACACGAATTTGGGGCGATTGCCAAAAAAACGGAATATTTTAGTAGAGTTATAATGGCTTAGAAAAATGCTCTGGCTTATGGACAACAACTCACCTCAGTTTTATCGCAAGCGCTTGAATGATGTAGGAGCGCATGCGGTTTGAAATTATATTTATATAGCTCATTTTGTAAGAAAAAAACATAGGGCACCTGGCTCAACACTGAATATTTTAAAACGTAGCTCGTATTAGAAAAAAACGTAAATAAGGCCGCTGGCTAAAATTGGAATATTTTGAAAAGTTTTTGTATTTGTTATATCTCAGTGATAACTATTTAGTCTGAGAGTATTTGTTATATCTCAGTGATAACTATTTAGTCTGAGAGTATTTGTTATATCTCAGTGATAACTATTTAGTCTGAGAGTATTTGTTATATCTCAGTGATAACTATTTAGTCTGAGAGTATTTGTTATATCTCAGTGATAACTATTTAGTCTGAGAGTATTTGTTATATCTCAGTGCCAACTGTCACGACTGTATTAAATTGCTAAAAATCAAATAATGGGTTTTTATTATTACTTGTTTTTTTAAATTGTTTTTTTACCACGACAAATACAATCAAGTTTGCCACCAAGACAACTACAATCCATATTGCCACCAAGACAACTACAATCAAGTTTGCCACCAAGACAACTACAATCCAGATTGCCACCAAGACAACTACAATCCAGATTGCCACCAAGACAACTGCAATCAAGATTGCCACCAAGACAACTACAATCCATATTGCCACCAAGACAACTACAATCAAGATTGCCACCAAGACAACTACAATTCATATTGCCACCAATATAACTACAATCCAGATTGCCACCAAGACAACTACAATTCATATTGCCGCCAAGACAACTACAATCCATATTGCCACCAAGACAACTACAATCAAGATTGCCACCAAGACAACTACAATCAATATTGCCACCAAGACAACTACAATCAAGATTGCCACCAAGACAACTACAATTCATATTGCCACCAATATAACTACAATCCAGATTGCCACCAAGACAACTACAATCAAGTTTGCCACCAAGACAACTACAATTTATATTGCCATCAAGACAACTACAATTCATATTGCCACCAAGACAACTACAATTCATATTGCCACCAAGACAAATACAATCCATATTGCCACCAAGACAACTACAATCCAGTTTGCCACCAAGACAACTACAATCCAGATTGCCACCAAGACAACTACAATTCATATTGCCGCCAAGATTACTACAATACATTTGCCGCCAAGACAACTACAATTCATATTGCCACCAAGACAACTACAATCAAGATTGCCACCAAGACAACTACAATCAAGATTGCCACCAATACAACTATAATCAAGATTGCCACCAAAACAGCGATAATCAAGTTTGCCACCAATACAACTATAATCAAGATTGCCACCAAAACAGCGATAATCAAGATTGCCACTGTCACAAAAAATGTTTACAAAAAATTTACAAATAGGAAATGGATCAAATGAAATGAGTAATAAAACAATAGAAATTGCAAATCTAATAACTAAATAATGTACTTAAAATAATTTCTTGTGATGGTTCTCTTGATGGGTGGCACTGGGATTTCGTACGTATTGAGAAGTATAATCCATGTGTTCATTTGTATTCTTGTAGGTAGATAGGGTTGGAATGTCTGGTGTCTCCAATAATCCAATGTCACTAAAAGTTAAGGTTGGTATAGCTGTATGGTTGGTTTGCACGGCTTTCCTCTGGACTGGTATGGCCGTGATGATTGTTTCGAAGAGCTGGTGTGTCTGGTTGGTCAGGCACCCTCTGTGATGAATGGTAGGCTGGTAGGGTTCTTTGGACGATATGATTTTGCTTTAACGGCCTCCACTGTGCAGTATGGTCTGGTATGGTTTGTTCGTGCTCCCACGGTGGCTAATTGTGCGCTTAGATGGCTGCTCTACTGTGGTGGATGGTTAGGGTTGATATGGCTGCATCGAACGGCCTCCCCTTTGGCTGATGGTAGGCTTGGATGGTTTCTTTGATGAGCCGCGACGATGGCGAATGATAGATTTGTATGGTTAATCCCCTGTGGATGGTTGGTGGACTTGGATGGTTGCCTTGATATGCCGCGACGATGGCGAATGGTTTATATGGTTAATCCACTGTGGATGGTTGGTAGACTTGGATAGGTGCTCCACTGTGGTGGATGGTTGCTCCACTGTGGTGGATGGTAGACTTGGATGATATGGCTGCTTCGACGGCCTTCCTTGTGGCTGATGGTAGGCTTGGATGGTTGCTTTACTGTGCCGGAACGATGGCGAATGATAGATGTGTATGGTTAATCCACTGTGATGGATGGTTGGATGATATGGCTGCTTCGACGGGCCCCCACTGTGACGTGACGTACGTTGTCTAGGGGTCGGTCCCCTCTGTACTAGCCACAGAACAATTTTTCAAGGGTCTAGAACCCCTTTATGAGCTGACTCTTGCTCCAAGTATCAACAAACAAATCAGGGTTTCAGGTTTTCTTATTTATTGGCTATGTGTGCCTATATGCCACTACACAAAACAGTTCAAGTTACACAAGTCCTCTTCCATAGTAGGAAAACTCACTGCCTTTCACAAGACACGATATTCGGTTATAGAGAAGGAATGTTTAGGGGTCATCTGGACAATCACAAAGTTTTCGAGATACCTTTATGGTTGTCACTTCACAATTGAGACTGACCACAAACCGTTAACGGTTCTACAAACATCAAAGTCCATAAATAACCGGGTTGCAAGATGGGCTTTAACATTGCAGGAATACAATTTCACAATCAGACCAATTCCGGGGGCTGAAAATGTATTAGCTGACGTTCTGAGCCGATTAGTATAGGCTTGCTGTGGGTTATGAAGAAACTGATGTTCTAATAACACACCTACGGGTGTTGATGGATTTATCACCTTCTGCTTCCATGCAAGCGAGGTGGCAAAATTAAAAAATGGGTCAAGTCGCGAGTACCATGAAGTGCCCACTAGATTTTGTCAGAGTTCACCGACACTCCTGAGTCAAGCTCATGTGTGTTATGTTTTGAGGAGGAGGGGAGATCGCAGTTTTGGCTGCTCGTGAGTTTAACTCAGTTATTTTTGAACATGTCACAGTTCACAGAGACTGTGAATAAATTTGACACGTCTAACAATGTACCACGTGTTTTGCTTTTCAACAATGATGGTATTTGTTACAAAGGAGAAGGGACAGCTTGGG
>CAXITT010000050.1:410154-421581 GCA_964033795.1 Lymnaea stagnalis | reverse complement strand
TTTTTGTGTCAACTTCTATAATGTTAATTTGACCAATCGTGGGTGAGTTTATTTTCCCCGTGTGCCCCACGAGTTTTGATTTTTCTCGGTCAAGGTATGACCGGTGTGCTGTGTCTGAAAAAACCACGTGTGTGAGTTGAGTTTTTTGAAGGAGTGAACAGTGGCGAGTGCTGTGGATATGGTGTATGATTTTTTGTCTTGTGAAGGCAGTGAGTTTTTCTACGGATGGAAGAGGACTTGTGTAACTTTAACTGTTTTGTGTAGTGGCATATAGGCACACATAGCCAATAAATAAGAAAACCTGAAACCTTGAATTGTTTGTTAATACTTGGAGCAAGAGTCAGCTCTGTAGGAGCTGGAAATAAAGGGGTTCTAGACCCTTGAAAAATTGTTCTGTGGCTAGTACAGAGGGGACCGACCCCTAGACAACGTACGTCACGTCACAGCCACCAAGACAACTACAATCAAGACTGCCACCAAGACAACCACAATCCAGACTGCCAGCAAGATAACTACAATCCAGAGTGGCCCAAGTTACCCATCGCTGTTCCTCCTTGGGGAGACATGACAGAATCTAAGTGCTTCATTCTCTAAATCATCTTAGCGCTAAGGGTGGCGCTGACATGACACGCGATCTGTCTATCTCTAAGCAAGGTGGAGTAATTATAGAAACGAGTCTGGGAGGGGGACACCTCAGGCTCAAGATGGTTTGATAATTACAGTTATTCAAATGCAGTGGAGTACACGTTACTCTATCATAGAGTACGTGTTCGTACATTGTAGATAAACATTGAAATAAAAAGTATTTGCTAATGAAAATATTCTGGGACGTAGTTCTCCACACGTTGCTGAAATAAAACCCTACAAAACCGAGACCTCTTTCAAGTGGAATGTGAGGACCTTCCATGGATTTCATCGCACGCGGGACCATGTCCGCACAAGGGAACCGTTTACTTGATAAGAAAGGACTAAAAGTTTGCCCCTGATGGCATACATCAAGGCGATCGGAATCCTGACAGCGGGGTTTGTCTCCCCTGGCTGGCATGACGCCAGCGGGGAAAACCCTCTGGCCGACCGCACCGTGACATGAAATTCGTTTACGGCGGACATGATGGATAGAACCGATTGGCAAATAGGTGCGCAATTCGTGGTGTGCTGAAGCATTACACTGGCGTGCGGGAAATGAAACATTGATCACATAGGCCTGCCGCAGTCAAAACTGATCTGTGGTTGATAACGCCTGGGGTTCGGTTCCTTGTGAAATGATATTTGTTGAAATGCGATTCCCAAACAGCTTTGTGTTGTATTCCCTATGAATGTTTGTGACAGTTTGCTATGCTATGGTCAATATCCTCGTAATAAAGGGGTTATAGAACTGGGAAAGTTGTTTCAATCTTTGCGTACATTAAAATCAACATTGAAATCACCATTTAAAATCAACATTAAAATCAACATTGAAATCAACATTGAAATCAACAGTAAAATCAACATTAAAATCAACATTGAAATCAACATTAAAATCATCATTGAATTTAAATTAAAATCAACATTGGAAATCAAGATTGATATCACCAGGTACGAGTACATGAGAATGTACGGCGTGCTTCATTATGGACAACGTTGAAGTACAGCTGATGTGTTAAGTCGAGTTCACACGTTGAGATAGGTTCATAAATCGTTCTCAATGTCACTGGGCAGCGCAGAGACTCGAGACAACCGACTCAATAAATCGGGGTGGGGGAGGGTCGGGGTGGGGGGTCCCGTCCACATGGGGGCCTCCAAAGGCGGATTTATTTCTCCTAACAATAACATTTGATACACATATTTTGAAATTTCTAGAGGCCCAAAATCTTAATTTGCCCAGAGACACAAAAATCCTCCGCATGGCTCTTATGACACCATCTAAAACTAGGTTGTTGTTGTTGTTGTTGTTGTTGTTGTTGTTGTTGTTAATGATAGATGTCAATGTTTGCGTTGGTTCTTGTAACGCTTCACTGAACGAACAGAGAAAGTGCAATTTAAAAAAAAAAATTCCCTTCAGTGTGTCATGTACAGACGAACATCGTGGGGGGCCGTACTCGTCTCGTAGTGGGAACGGAGGAGCCTGATCGTGTAACGCAGGCTTTAGTCATTTTTATTTACCGTTCGAATCATTCAAGTCCGAAGGCTGGTGTGCGTGTATATGTGGAGGTATGTGTGTGTGTGTGTGGAGGTGTGGGTGCATGTGCGTATGTGTATTCTTTCCAACTGACAATATTTGACACAATCTCCAATCATGAAATGGCCAAAACATAAAGATCACATATTGCACTACCCATACAAACTTTCGGACTCAATCACATGACCTATAATTAAAGAGTCTAAACTATTCCTTCCAGAATGACCTACAAGTGTATACTACGCACTCCAGTACATGACCTATAGGTCTAGCCTACGCACTCCATGCATGACCTAAGTGTCTAGGCTACGCCCTCTTGTACATGACCTACAGGTCTAGCCTATGCATTCCAGTATATGACCAACAGGTCTAGGCTACGCACTCCTGTACATGACCTACAGGTCTAGACTATGCATTCCAGTATATGAACAACAGGTCTGAGCTACGCACTCCTGTACACGACCTACAGGTCTAGACTATGCATTCCAGTATATGAACAACAGGTCTGGGCTACGCACTCCTGTACACGACCTACAGGTCTAGACTATGCATTCCAGTATATGACCAACAGGTCTAGGCTACGCACTCCAGTACATGACCTAAGTGTCTAGGCTTCGCACTCCTGTACACGACCTACAGGTCTAGACTACTCCCCCATCACAACAGACAACGCCTTAGTACTCATGTTGGGACTGTTCAGTGACTAGCGACCCATGAAGTACTCAAACATCCCAACCCCCCTCCCCGATTCACAGAAGTACAAAATGGGATCATCTAGTCCACTCGGCATTTTGAACCTAAACCAGACCATAAGGGCCGCCAAGTGTAACCCGGCTATGAGGCCCAGGAGCGTCCACTACATCGATGTCCTGGGTTGTAAACATAAATTGTATCCTTAAGTGTAGGAGAGACCTGGTCATCCGTACGTTGCGTCTAGACAAGGGTTCTCATGATGTCCTCCAAGAACCTCGTTACGTTTTCAACCTTTCTGCTTCTCAATATTTATGTTTCACGTCTTTAATATATCATATATATAAAGATATATAATTGTAAAGTAGCACATAAAAGAGCTGTGTTCCTCTGCTACTGTAAGTATGTGCGTCGCTCTGAGAAGAGGAACAGAGGAAGTATTATAAGTAGAGATGTAGCTAAGATAGTTTTTTTTTTAAATTCTCCATGACGTAAAACAAATATCTTTGAAGATGCATACCATTATCTGTACTCAGTGTTTCGATTATTTAAAACAATTTTTGTTATGCTTGATACAAGAGGTGTTTGCTAGTGTAGGTGCGTGTGCCGTCTCGGCCACAGTACTGGACAATGTCAATAACAACAAAATTTAATGCGTTGACCTTTTCACTGACGTCACAGGGTGCATTGTCCGAAAAATACCGTTGAGAGTCGTCAGTCTAGCAGAAGTCAATCCGCCAGTCATGCGCTAAACGGTTGAACGGGTTGGTTTGGTTTCTACTTGAGTGCGTCCTAGAAATCTTTTCTGTTCAAGTTTCTGCCACGCTCATTATTTTACCCTAAAATCTAAAAGTTCATTCACCACTGTGGCATATGCCTGTGACCTATGCCTGTTCCTGTGACCTATGCCTGTGACCTGTGCCTGTGACTCGTCCACTTTCTATCTCACTCTCTGAGACAACTTAGCGTAATGATAAGAAAGAGGCCACTACAGCAATGGAGAGTTAAAAATACCAGAATGTAAACATTGTTCAGGCCAGTTTGGTGTTCAGCTATGTTGATCAAAGCGATCTCCCATTAACATCATTTCCCTTTGAGCTCTGCTTGCATTGATGAAACTTTTCGGCGACTTTGTTTATCACAGAAAATGCTACGAAGGAAAAATCGGGTCATCGCCCTGAGGACAGTTTTATTGAACACCTGCATAGTATTACTAATCAGGTCCTCTGTCCCGTTTCAAACATTTCAACAGCTGTATCCACAACGGGATTTCAGACGTTGCCGTAACTAACTCAATTAACGTCAACAATTCCATTCTCTTTCATTCAATACCAAATTAAAACTATAAACAGGCTTAGATAATTTGTTGCAAAAATATTTGTTAATTTTAACGGCTATAAAAATGCGTTTATTCTCAAATAGTCAAAGCAGCATCCATGATGCAACGATGCACTGTATGGTGACACCTGCCAATCAAGTCCTAGATTATCATCGTAACAAATGTTAATATTTACAAAACATCTAATCCATTTTTTAATCTTAAATTTTGTTTTTAAATCCATTATTTTTCCAAGAGTAATTTTAAAAAATAAGGTATTAGGGGGAAGTGGGGTAACCAATATTTTGACATAGTTAATTGTGTGTGTGTGGGGTGGGGGTGTCCCTTGTTGACAATGGGTCGGAATGGGAGCAAAACTGTCTAAACGTGTTGACATAATTAATAGCGGGCCAGTTGGATTTCAAAGTTGTCTTCTCATAATTTAATCTTGTAAATAGCCGACTATTTTATTGACACAAAATTTAACGAACGTGACCCGTTGACGTCGTCAAATTATTTTTGTTTCAAATTAAAAAAAAAATTGTTGAGAAATACGGATGAAAAAATGTTGATTCCCGTATGTTCTATGTCACACTTTCACTGGGAACCCAAAGTAACGTATATGGGTATTCCTTTCATAATATTTATCCCAGGTTTGAATCGCTGATTTCATCACAGCCGTTAAATTTTGGAGTATACTTGTCCGTTATTTTCTCTAGAAGGGGAGAAAACCAAACAGTGGAAGCTGATCGCATGAGAAATCAACAGAAAGAAACGGTTAACGTCATGACGTCACTGTCACTTCTTTGGAACAAGTGAAGGACTGCGTTCTGGCTGTGAGAAGGAAATGACAGAGCAGAGTGTTTGAGATGTTGAGGCAGGACAATATGTGTCGATGCTGTGTCATAGCGTGTCGATGGTGTCACATTGTGTGACGATGGTGTGTCGGTGGTGTGTCATTGTGTCATTGTGTGGTGATCGTGTGTTATCGTATGTCGTAGGTGTGTCACGTGTGTCAGTATTGTATCCTAGAGGGTCGGTGGTGTGTCGATGTGAGTGAGTTGTGTGAAGTTAGCGTGTCATGATGAGTCAGTCGCGTGCCGTTGTACGTGGTGGATGGATGGTACATCAATATTTTCTCATGGAGTGTCAACGCTGTCTCATTGGGAGTGCATAGTGTGTCAGTAGTGTGTCATCATAAATCATTGTGTGTCACTGAAAGTGGCGTATCACTTGTGTGTGTCCTTGCGTGACAATTATTTGCCATTTCGTCTTTATTATTTTCGCTGTTTTGCAATGCTTTATGATATCGAATGGATCTATTGAGACTGACATTGCCCAACATACTTGCCCTAGCATACACACCAGCAAAAACATCCTGCTACTTACACTAGTTTAAACACCCAGTGAAAGCCATCTATTGACGAAACAAAACAAAAATGAGCCCCATTCGTCCACTACTCTCATTGATTAATGCCGTGTCCGTCCGTCCGTTCGTCCCATCACATCACAGTAGGAAAGTGCAGGTGATAAACAACATCCCAGTGACATCGCTAACGCCCCACTTCCTGATACTCTCTAGTCGCAGCTCTAACATCGAATTGATTGGAGGACTTCAGAGAGATTTAGCTCAATTGAAGGAGCTTGGAGTCGGCCGGGGTTTGAGTCGATTTTAATCCAATAGGAAATTATATTGATTTTGGTGCTTTGAAATAGAAGTCTAACTCGGCTTTTCAATGGCTGGCAGCCGGAGGCATGTTCCTTCTCAGTGAGCGATTGGTCACGTGGGATTAGAACTGTTCACGGCGGTAGGCTATTTCATGGACTGTGTCAACTGAAGTCTAGTGTACGACAGCTAGTTACAATGTATTCAAGTGCATGATAGCTAGTTACAATTTATTCAAGTGTATGACAGGTAGTTAAAGTGTATTCAAGTGTATGACAGCTAGTTTCAATGTATTCAAGTATATGACAGCTAGTTACAATGTATTCAAGTTTATGACTAATAGTTGCAATGTAATCCAGTGTATGACAACTAGTGACACTGCAATAATAAAGTAAATGACAAATAGTGACACTAATCAAGCTTATGAATAATAGTGACACTAATCAAGCTTATGACAACTAGCTGTATTCTAGTTGTGACAACTAGTGAAACTGTATTCTAGTTGTGACAACTAGTGACACTGTATTCCAGTTTTGGCAACTAGTTACACAAATCAAGTTTATTACAACTAGTGACACTGTATTCCAGTTGCGACAACTAGTGACACTGTATTACAGTTGTGACAACTAGTGACACTGTATTCCAGTTGTGACAACTAGTGACACTGTATTTCAGCTGTGACAACGAGTGACACTTTATTCCAGTTATGACAACTAGTGACATTGTATTCCAATTGTGACAACTAGTGACACTTTATTCCAGTTGTGACAACTAGTGACCTGCATCCCAGTTTTTGCAACTAATGACACTAATCAAGTTTATGACAACTAGTGACACTGTATTCCAGTTGTGAAACTAGTGACAATGTATTCCAGTTGTGACATCTAGTGACACTGTATTCCAGTTGTAGCAACTGGTGACAGCGTAATCAAGAGTATGACAACTGGTGACACTAAAATCTTGTGTAAAGCAACCAGTTACAATGTTATCAAGTAGTTACACTATAATGTTATTAATATTGCTCTGGGTACACATACTCAACCATATGACTGTCATCCACACTCACATACACACACATATATTCTTGATGCAATTTATTACATTGCAATAAAAATACAAACGCATGTCTATGTACAGTTACTCGGGATGAAGTACAGTTACTCGGGATGAAGTACAGTTACTCGGGATGAAGTACAGTTACTCGGGATGAAGTACAGTTACTCGAGATGAAGTACAGTTACTCGGGATGAAGTACAGTTACTCGGGATGAAGTACAGTTACTCGGGATGAAGTACAGTTACTCGGGATGAAGTACAGTTACTCGGGATCAAGGATTATAAAATCCATTTATATTAACTTTGCTTTTTTTCCTGTTTGTTTTTGGCTGGGTGTGTGGCAAAATCTTTGGACGGCTAATTGACCCACTTCGTCTATCTATCGAGCTGAAACTTGGCACAAAGACTCGTTGCCGATGACAACACATTCTTTCAAATGTTCAGCCCCACCCCGAAATCTCAAACCCCACAAATCAGTTCTACCGTCTTTCAAGGGTAATTTGAAGGAAATATGATGTCACTGATTCAAGAAATAAAATTCCCGATAACTGCGCTATATGAGAATCCAATTTTTTTAAAAATATATCGCCATTGCTTTTGGTGTATAATAATTTCTGTTGGTTTTTTCCGAGACAGTTGGTGAAATAAATCTGCGGTGCTAAATCGGCTGGGTCATAGGAATTTTAATATAACATAAAAGAATAATTAATGAAACAATCCCTGAAGACAGAGTTGATTAGACAGAGTTGATTAGACAGAGTTGATTAGACAGAGTTGATTAGACAGAGTTGATTCGACAGAGTTGATTCGACAGAGTTGATTCGACAGAGTTGATTCGACAGAGTTGATTAGACAGAGTTGATTCGACAGAGTTGATTAGACAGAGTTGATTAGACAGAGTTGATTCGACAGAGTTGATTAGACAGAGTTGATTCGACTAAATCCTTAATAAAATGTAATAGCGAAAATTTGGCAATACCAGGGGTGGACTGGGCCGCCAGGACCGGTGACCGATGGGCCGCCAGGACCGGTGACCGATGGGCCGCCAGGACCGGTGACCGATGGGCCGCCAGGACCGGTGACCCATGGGCTGCCAGGACCTGTGATATAATAATAATTAATAACTAACATGCGGTGATATTGGAGGCCACTACCAAAATGGCGGTCCATAATGTCCAAACCAGCAGCAGCCGTCCTCTTACGTAAAAAAAACCAGCTCCGTCCAGCCTGCGGCCGCCATGTTAGCATTTACATCAAACATTCTACTTCCACGGAGATTGCTTTGATAAAAAAAAATTTTTTTGTTAGTTAATAATAATTAATGTTAATTAAATAAAATATTTGACGGTTATGGGTGATCTAAATTCAAAACGTTAATGTAAAGGTGGTGCGGAGAAAGTAAGAGATAAGGAAATAAAAATTCTTGGTAAAGATGGAGCCAAATGCCGAAATCTAGTCGATTTATTTAAAGCCACTCCAATTCAAACTAAAGACACCGTCTCTCAACAAACACCTTCTTCAGGTACCCAACCCGACACAAATCAAAACGATCACATCAATCAGAATTCAGTAGTGCCAACAAATTTGATTTCCACCTTACATTTAGAAAATGTTACGGAGTTAACTGACAACACAATATTTATGAAAACAACGCTGGCAGTGGCAGATCTAAATCCCGAAAATGATAGTTCAGAAACTTCACTTATCGATGATCAAAACACCAGTTACTATTTCTAACGTCCTCGACAGACAGAATACTTTACAACCATTTGTTAAATTTCTCCCAATACAACCAAGTGCGAGTTAAACTGATCTACCATCTACAAATGCACATCGGGTATTTTTCAGAAGCAATGGTATCAATAGGAATTGGGTGTCATACTGTAAGAAGAATCTAGAGCTTTGTTTTGCACATTAAGCTTAGCATATGGCAAGACCGACGATATGAACTCATTCACAGCGGGAATGAATTCCTGGAAACATGTGCATCAAAGAATAGAGGAACATGAAAACATCAAATGTCACGAGAAGTGTGTGGAAGCTTATATAATGTCTGTAAGTGAAAGAGACATTGATAGCATTTTATTCTCTCAGCAAAATAAAACAAAAGGTACCAACAAGGTCAAGAAAAGAGACAAGTGCTGGAAAGAGTCATTGAGATTCTGAAAATGATTGGAAAACGTGGTCTCAGTTATCGGTCCAAAAATGATGATGCCTATACATTAAACGACGTTACAATCGATCATGGACATTGCTTGGAAATATTATGACTCTTGTCAAAATTTGACCCAATGATTAAAAAACATCTTGATACAGTTATTGAGAAAAGTAATGATAGACATGCATCAAATTTGGCGAATAAGGGGAGAGGAGATCTGATTACCCGCATATCGAAGACGACATTGAATTATATCATTGATGTAATGAGAAAAATAATAAAGAAAACCATTTCGGATGAAATTAAATCTGCTGGTATGTTTTCAGTTTAATTGGATACAACTGAGGATGTAAGTGTCAAGGACCAATGTTCAATAAATTATAAGATATGTAACAGATTAAGTTCATGAGCGATGGATATGAGTTGCAAACTGGACATCTTCTACTGGAAAAGGTATGCTTGAATTATTTCAAGAGAAACTCATTGAATGTAACATAAATATCGAATATTGTGTCTGTAATGCTACAGATGTGGCAGCCAATATGCAAGGACAGTACAATGGGTTTACTAAAGGGCTGAGTGACGTCACACCTCATCAAATTCATGCCTGGCGCTACGCACATGTATTGAATCTTGTTATAAGTGAGCCCACTCAAACCACGACCTCTTCAATTTGCCTATTTCAACTGCTTAACGAATGTGAGGTGTTCTTTGGAGAATCGTATAAAAGAATGGATGTTTGAGTCGATCACCAACAGAAATCTAGACACCAAAGATTAAATATTATTGGTGAAACGCGATGGTGGGCCATAGAAAGTGGGTTAACAAAAGTATTTGGAACATTTTGATGATCCAAACTCATCATTGTTCATTGAATTGATTTTTACGTTACAAGAACTAGCATCATCGGACGCATTCAATGCAAAAATCAGGGATACAGCTCAAACTTTACTTGATAAGTTTATCAAATTTGAAACGGTTGTCACTGCAAAACTATACTTAAGAATATTCCAGCACACATGATCGCTTTCTAATTATTTACAAACCACCGAAATGGATGCACTGCAAGCATAACGTAATGTACATTGTACTGTTAAGTTGTTAAAAAATATTTCAAGCGATTTCAATGGTGTTCTCGACATTGCCAAACGATTTTTGTCCTGGGCTAATACAAAGTTGGAAGAAGAAAATGGTGAAATTACCATTGAGGAAAATCTTGTAGAGAAACGTTTACACAAACCAAAAAGTGATGTCTGATGAGAGAAGAATGCACGAGGTAGTAGTAAATAATGCAGCGGACAGATATCTCATTGAAGTTCATAACTGCATCATGGACAAAATTGTAAAAACTATTGAAAAGTGATTTGAAAGTCACGATTCCTTATACGCAGATATTGGCTGTCTTGATCCACAGAACTTTGAGGATATTAAACAACAAGGTTTGGCTACAGCAGCGATGCAGCGCCTTAGCAGTACTCTCGTTAAAGTCGATGAAATGGGCCACAGCGACTAATCTCAGAGAAGAGCTAACTGACTTTGTGCAGAAATGGGACACATTTAAAAATTCTGTCCCTGACGAATACCTTCTCCAAATGTTCGATGATTGAGTAGAGGACAACTTCCAAAATGCAAATCTTGCCAAAAAATGTCCTGATTGCTGCTTTTCTGTACTACATAAATTAATACAGTTTCTATGGGCAAACATGCAAGCATCTCTTTAGTGCATATAAACTCTTATTGACTCTGTCGTATACTCGTAGCTTGTGAGAGATCTTTCTCTAAACTGAAATACATTAAGAATCGCTTGCGAAGCCCATTGTCTTCTACACACCTTGAAGCTTGTATACTTATGTCAACAGAAACCGATGTTTTAAGTGAACTGAATAATGACACAATTATAGATCATGTAGCAGACATGGCGCCCAGCTTAAAGAAGTTGCTTATACTAAAAACACCATCACAGTGAGTCCGAATAAATTGATTTATAACTTGAATTGACGCATTCTTGATATTTTATATATAATTATAAATTATATATGCGATTTATCGTTCTTTTTGTGTTATTGTATATTGTAATTTGTAAAGTGACCCATGACTTTGGAGGCCTCGGCCCTCGGGTTTGGATGGAAAAAATGCACAAGGAAAATAAATAAAAGTCATGAAGATGGGGCCGCTTTTTGTTTTTTTCCCGGGCCGCTTGAACTCCCCAGTCCACCCCTGGCGGGCCGCTTGAACTCCCCAGTCCACCCCTGGAGGGCCGCTTGAACTCCCCAGTCCACCCCTGGCGGGCCGCTTGAAAACCCCAGTCCACCCCTGGCGGGCCGCTTGAACTCCCCAGTCCACCCCTGGCGAGCCGCTTGGTCACCCCAGTCCACCCCCGGC
>CAXITT010000050.1:377609-409703 GCA_964033795.1 Lymnaea stagnalis | reverse complement strand
TTTGAAAGATTGTTCCAGTCCCTGATTGTCTTGGGCAGGAATGAGCAGCTCCTATACTGGCTTCTTGCTGGTATGAGCCTGAATTGCCTGTCATGGCCTCGTCGCTGTCTATGGGGGAGAGGTACGAGTTTCTGTTTAATACTGGAACAGTGGACCAGCCCATTATTTATCTTGTACATCATGGAGAACAACTTTCATTTGATACCTCATTTTGTATTACAAACCCAACAATAATATTTAAAATATTTTTTTATCCCAACCCAGTGGTTCTTAATCTGAGTTCGATCGAACCCCAGGGTTTCGGTGAGTCAGTCCCAGGGGTTCGCCGGAGAAAATCAGAAACCAAAATCATATTTTATTTTTCCTATTAAGAAGGGTTCGGTGAATGCGCATATGAAACTGGTGGGGTTCGGTACCTCCAACAAGGTTAAGAACCACTGTCCCAACCTCTCACTTCTGGTACCCGGCTACGAATTGTCGCAGCCTTATTATAATCCTAAATAGTGCTCTCCCCACCCACCCCAGTCTCGCAACCGGACATTTTTTTACGGCCCTGAACTACATTAATATTCCGATGGCCCCGTCCGAAGATTTGCCAGGCATGGACAAAGGCGAAGTTAATCTAAAGGATTTCCAAAATGCTTATCAAGGAGTTGCAAGAAAAACTTTGTTGTTTAAGTTTATGTTTTACTTTTCAGGGAAGTGTCTTAGCCAGAAATCTGATATTTTACTAAATTATAGCTTCGTTGAAATACACCACTGTTGATATTTCACAATGGTTCCGTACCTATACTTAGAGTTTGATACTGGCTCGTGAGGCTATTTTTAGCTGATCAATGGAAACTTCTCAGAACAAAAAAGTATATTTCCAAAACTGTTAACATTAATAATTATAGATGTCCATTGTTTTGTATTGAACTATTTGGTAGATAAGGGTATAGTCTAGGTCTAGTATGACGTGGTACGAGATGGTATTGGATACTATGAAATAATAGTATGAATTATGGGACAGCATGCGATAATGCTATAAGTTTTGGGAAAGTATGAAATAATAGAATGAGTTATTGGAGAGTGTGACATAATAGTATGAATCATGGGGTAAAATAAGATATAGCATGAATTATGGATAGTGTGAATTATGGAATAGTATGAGATTATAGTCTGAGGTATGGGATAGTATGAGATAATAGTATGAATTATGGGATAGTACAACTTAATAGTATGAATTTTGGGATAGTATTAGATAATAGTATTTATGATGAGATAGGATGATATAATAGTATGAATTATGACAGGTCTGCACAACATACGCCGTGCGGTCCAGCGCCCACTTTGCGGCCCGCGAAGTAACGAAATATTCTTTATTATTATTATTTTCTTAATCGCTCTCCCCCCCCCCCAAACTGTCTTATTTTCTTTTGGCCCGCACAAGTTTTTCATAAAGTATTACGGCCCGCCTACATGTTTTAGTTGTGCAGGCCTGAATTATGGGATACTATGAGATAATAGTATGAATTATGAGATTGTATGATATGATAGTATGAGCTATTGGATAGTATGAGATGATAGGATCAGGTAGTATGAGAAGAAATGGACTAAATGAAATGAGCATGAGTTAGACTAGTGTTAAACGGCATGAGATAGTATAAGAAAGAATGAGGTAGTATGAGATAGTATGATATAGTATGAGATAGTATGAGATAGTATGAGATAGTATGAGAAATTATGACATACTAGTTAATGTGATGAAATAGGAGACATCATCAAAATAGTATTGTATCTATATGAAAGCTTTGAGGGATTATATGTTATTAATTTACTGTCATATGTATGCATATAAGCCATATTGGGTTAAAATTCAATTAATGACAAAATGGCGTGGATGTAGAGTTGACATGGGGAACAAATACCATAAAAACAGATGGATCATGTGATTTGTTGTCAAATAAATGTCTTTCAATGCCGTCGGCTTATTGATCTGCGTCCGATGACCTTCAGAGTGTCCTTGTTTAGCGTTGATTTCGAGTAATGGAAATACAAAATCTAAATAAATCTTGTCTCTGTGACCTTTTCACATACAATAGATCACAGGCTAAACACTCCATGTCTCTATAACCTTGTCACATACAATAGATCACAGGCTAAACACGCCTTGTCTCTATGACCTTGTCACATACAATAGACCAGTTGTTCCCAAACTTTTAAGTTTGGCGGACCGGTGAACAAGTTTCGAAATTTTACCAGGGACCGGTGCATGATTTATTTGTATACTTTTTTTTCTATTTGACGATAAATATTTATTTTATGGGGACCGGCAGCGTTAGGCATGCGGACCGGTGAAGGTCCACGGACCGCCATTTGTGGACCACTGCAATAGACCACAGGCTAAATACACCTTTCGCTATGACCTTGTCACATAGAATAGAGTACAGGCCCAAGTCATCGACCTGATTACAGATTATGTTTGCTAATAAGATTCAAGGAAAGATAAGACACAATAATATGATGAGATTTGTGTAAGAGATCATGTCGTCTTACAATCCATGACATGTATCTTATGCATTCTTACAACTTATGACATTTATGAATTCTATTCTTTTAGTTCATTAAATCAAGATTAGGAAACTTTCCAACTGAAATGCCAGGACATTGTACAACAAATATAACAAGACTTGATGACCAAGTTGACTTGGACGTTGAATTAAACACTTTGATCAACACTGCCACTGCCACTTGTCATGACTGGTCATTTCTGTGACGACACTGCCACTTGTCATGACGCGTTATTTCTGTGATGACACTGCCACTTGTCAAGACTGGTAATTTCTGTGAAAACACTGCCACTTGTCATGACTGGTAATTTCTGTGACGACATTGCCACTTGTCATAACGCGTCATTTCTGTCACACCACTGTCACTTGTTATGACTGGTCATTTCTGTGACGACACTGCGACTTGTCATGATAGTCATTTCGGTGACGACACTGTCCAACTGTCAGTAGTGGTATTGGTATGACTGACACTACGATGTTCTGACAGAAAGTTTTTGTTTGACCATCGTTTAAATGACCCGTGTGCTCAACCTCCACTTACGACTTCAATGTATGACTGCGAGAACATGACTGACAACAACATGACTGTCAACAACTTGACTGACAACAACATGACTGACAACAACATGACTGACAACAACATGACTGACAAAAACATGACTGACAATAACATGACTGACAATAACATGACTAACAACAACATGACTGTCAACAACATGACTGACAATAACATGACTGTCAACGAAATGACTGTCAATAACATGACTGTAACAACATTACTGTAACAACATGACTGTCGTCAACACAATGACTGTCGTCAACAACATGACTGACAATAACATGACAGTCAACAACATGACTGTAAACAACATGACTGTCAACAACATGACTGTCAACAACATGACTGTCAACAACATGACTGTCAACAACATGACTGTCGTCAACAACATGACTGTCGTCAACAACATGACTGTCGTCAACAACATGACTGTCGTCAACATCATGACTGTCGTCAACAACATGACTGTCAAAAACATGACTGTCAACAACATGACTGTCAACAACATGACTGTCAACAACATGACTGTCAACAACATGACTGTCAACAACATGACTGTCAACAACATGACTGTCAACAACATGAATGTCAACAACATGACTGTCGTCAACAACATGACTGTCAACAACATGACTTCAACCTGACTGTCTTCAACAACATGACTGTCAACAACATGACTTCAACCTGACTGTCGTCAACAACATGACTGTCAACAACATGACTTTAACCTGACTGTCGTCAACAACATGACTGTCAACAACATGACTGTCAACAACATGACTGTCAACAACATGACTGTCAACAACATGACTGTCAACAACATGACTGTCAACAACATAACTCTCAACAACATGACTGACACCAACATGACTTCAACCTGACTGTCGTCAACAACATGACTGTCAACAACAACTGACAGTTGTTGTAGACTGTCAACAACATGACTGTCAACAACATGACTGTCAACAACATGACTGTCAACAACATGACTGTCAACAACATGACTTCAACCTCACTGCCGTCAACAACATGACTGTCAACAACATGACTGTCAACAACATGACTTCAACCTGACTGTCGTCAACAACATGACTGTCAACAACATGACTTCAACCTGACTGTCGTTAACAACATGACTGTCAACAACATGACTTCAACCTGACTGTCGTCAACAACATGACTGTCAACAACATGACTTCAACATGACTATCGTCAAAAACATGAATGTCGTCAACAACATGACTGTCAACAAAATGACTTTCACCAACATGTCTGTCAACAATATGACTTTCACCAACACGACAGTCAACAGTATAACTTATATGTCAGAGTAATTAAATGATCCCTTAAGCTAGAATGAAGAAGGATAAAGGAGGAGGGAGGGAGGCTGATGGAAAGAAAGAGAGAGAATGAGGAAGGGAGCCAGAATGAAATATAGAGAGAGAAGGAGGGAGGCAGATGGAAAGAGAGAAAAGGTGGGAGGGAGGCTGGTGGAAAGAAAGAGAGAGAAGGAGGGAGGGAGGCAGAATAAAATATATAGAGAGAAGGAGAGAGGGAGGCAGATGGAAAGAAAGAGAGAGAAGGAGGGAGGGAGGCAGAAGAAAAGAAAGAGAGAGAAGGAGGGAGGGAGGCAGATGGAAAGAAAGAGAGAGAAGGAGGGAGGAAGGCAGATGGAAAGAAAGATAGAGAAGGAAGGGGAGGCAGGTGGAAAGAAAGAGAAAGAAGGAGGGAAGGAGGCAGATGGAAAGAAAGAGAGAGAAGGAGGGGGGNGGAAAGAAAGAGAGAGAGGGAGGGAGGGAGGCGGGGGGAAATAAAGAAAAAGAAGGAGGGAGGGAGGCATATGGAAAGAAAGAGAGAGAAGGAGGGAGGGAGGCAGATGGAAAGAAAGAGAGAGAAGGAAGGAGGCAGGAAGATGGAAAGAAAGAGAGAGAAGGAGGGAGGGAGGCAGATGGAAATAAAGAAAGAGAAGGAGGAAGGGAGGCAGATGGAAAGAAAGAGAGAGAAGGAGGGAGGGAGGCAGATGGAAAGAAAGAGAGAGAAGGAGGGAGGGAGGCAGGTGGAAATAAAGAAAGAGAAGGAGGGAGGGAGGCAGATGGAAAGAAAGAAAGAGAAGGAGGGAGGGAGGCAGGTGGAAAGAAAGAGAGAGAAGGAGGGAGGGAGGCATATGGAAAGAAAGAGAGAGAAGGAGGGAGGGAGGCAGGTGGAAATAAAGAAAGAGAAGGAGGGAGGGAGGCATATGGAAAGAAAGAGAGAGAAGGAGGGAGGGAGGCATATGGAAAGAAAGAGAGAGATGGGGGGAGGGAGGCAGGTGGAAATAAAGAAAGAGAAGGAGGAAGGGAGGCAGATGGAAAGAAAGAGAGAGAAGGAGGGAGGGAGGCAGATGGAAAGAAAGAGAGATACAAACGTTTCTTCCATAAACTCCGACCTCATGTCTTCAAGAGGAGACAACCGTGAACACGGATCAATAAAGTAGCTCAGAGGAGTAGTTGGGCTAACTCTGACGTCACAAATCACCCATGTTACATCCGTTGTTTTTTGTGGGGGTTTTGTGTGTGTGTTTGTGTGTGTGGTTTTGTGTGTGTGTGTGTGTTGTTTTTTTTTGGTCAGAAATCTTAGAACAACATGATCAGAAATGTGGCGACGGATTTAAGCATGATGCAGCATGAAAGCTCAGACGTAGCAAGACCCAGATCTTCAATGGCTCAAACAGAGTGTGTGATTCAGCGTAGGGCCAGAGTCGGGGGACAACGAATGTTTGGTTAGAGTAGAGCAGTCACATGACTTTCGGAGGCTCCCCACGGCCACTTTTTGAGTTGTTTGTCCCCCTTCCTCAACTCTATTCCGGGTTGATGTTTTAAATACTTTTTAACCTGACCCTTTAGAACCTTTTCAATGTCCAGGAACCACTGTAGCCACAAGGGCTGCAGGGCCCATGCGACGTCTCTGAGTGAAAGGACCGCTGACTAACCTTTGACTTTTATATAAATCTTTTTTTAATTTTTTTTTTTAATTTTACGGTGGAAATTCTTTTCGTGGATCTCAAATTAAAATTAAGTTTCTTAAATGTTCATGAACTTTCTTTGTTACACTATTTCCCTGTATATTAAAGATGTGTTCACGACAAACTATGGCTGTGCATGATGTTACGCACTGCGGTCAGTTGTGAGAAATTAATCTCTTATTTTAATTTTATGGCTCGTTCTGAACAGTGTATAACAAAGGACGATCCCAAATGAGGAATACAATAGCAAAAATACGACACCCAAAACATTCGCTAATTACAGTTAACAAGATTCATTTCAGTATTAATACAAAACAAAAGAAATATAATTACAAATCATCAACTTACAGAGTAGGATCTGTCTTGTACCGGTACACAGTTAGTACAATGTACCACAAAAATAAGGTACAATAATGACTGCGAATAAACACATATGAGTACACACAGAATAATACACTTGTCTCGTGAAGTGAAAAATATCTTTCTATGATCTCCGTCCCTCAATGTTCTCTGAACTCCTTATATATGCAGCGTAAGACGCATTCCAGAAACGACTTCGACATTGTTTACCTTTCTTGTCCACCCCGAAATTTTTACAAAATTCTATTAGAACATATTTATTATTTTTAGTTGGTAGTGGTAGTAAACAAAGGCCATGATAAAAAAAAATAGGCCACGCCCAATACGAACGCAGTCTAATTTTGGGTCAAACAGACTTCTCGGCACGGGGAAAGTGACGAAAACACGTCTTCTACATAACAATGGCATTTTTTAAAATCATAGGCTCCTAATTTTTTTGAATTGAGGCACCCTTTTAAGTCCAGGAATGAGCGATTCCACCGGAAGCCTTGGTACATAGTTTGGGAACCTCCGTCTTAATCACACTTATTTAGGCTGAGGCTATTGATCTGAGACTGAGACATTTTAATGGCTTTTTCATGATTTCTGCAGTTGGGAACAAACACTGCCTTATTCACTGGCCTGGCTACGTCCACACTCCTTATCTCCTTAAGTTCATGCCTTAACTCCCTGGCTACGTCCACACTCCTTATCTCCTTAAGTGCATGCCTTTCTCCCTGGCTACGTCCACACTCCTGATCTCCTTAAGTGCATGGCTTAGCCCCTGGCTACGTCCACACTCCTTATCACCTTAAGTTCATGACTTAGTCCCTGGCTACGTCCACACTCCTTATCACCTTAAGTTCATGACTTAGTCCCTGGCTACGTCCACACTCCTTATCTCCTTAAGTGCATGCCTTAGTCCCTGGCTACGTCCACACTCCTTATCTCCTTAAGTTCATGCCTTAGTGCCTGGCTACGTTCACACTCCTTATCTCCTTAAGTTCATGCCTTAGTCGCTGGCTACGTCCACACTCCTTATCCCATTAAGTCCATGCCAAGTCCTTGGCTGCGTCCACACTCCATATCTCCATAAGCTAAACAGATTATGTAGTTACAGAACTGGTTGTCACAGTAGTTAGTGCTAGCACGGTACACATTACTGGCATTAAAATCCCCTTCTTATTTTGACCTAGTTTAAGAAGCTCTCAAAATACGATTCCAGAAATGGTATTTTAAAATATTTTATCCTCTGATTACCATGAGTCTCTAACTGTAAACCCATTTATTGTCCGCCGACCATCAGCCGTCCCCGAACATCAACATCCCAACATTAACACCATCAACACCCCCATCATCAACCCCCCATCATCAAAACCATCAACCCCCCCATCATCAACACCCCACCATCAATCCCCCATTATCAACACCCCATCATCAACACCATCAACCCCCATCAACAACACCCCATCATCAACACCCCACCATCAACACCCCACCATCAACACCATCAACACCACAACATCAACACAATCAACATCCCACAATCAACAACATATCACCATCAACATCCCACCTTCAACATCCCACATCAACACCAAAAGGCCCCCCAATCATCAACCCCCCAGCTTCAACACCCCACCATCAACACCCCCCACACCCCACCTTCATCCCCCCCCCCATCTCTTTATTCACCAATGTTGTTCTGCCAACCACCTCCTAATAGGGAGCCTTTTTTCCTGCTATTTAAAGATGCTCCGCTGACCTAGATTTTATAATGAGATGGCCGTGACTTGCCTAATATTCTTGTTCTACTTGCTTTTATTTATACGGTTTTGAAATTATTGAAGAAAATTGACGTGACAAAAACTAGGGTCATTATGAATTTATGGAACAATATGGTCACGACAAAAACTATGTCATTTTGAATTTATGGAACAATATGGTCACGACAAAAACTAGGTCATTATGAATTTATGGAACAATGTAGTCACGACAAAAACTAGGGCATTATGAATTTATGGAACAATATGGTCACGACAAAAGCTAGGGCATTATGAATTTATGGAACAATATGGTCACGACAAACTAGGTCATGTTGATCTGGGAGGTTTTTTGGGGGAGGTAAGGGCTGCAGTGGTGTGGGAGAAAAATAAAAACTAGAATTTAATACACCCACTCAACCCGTAGACGACCGCCAGCCCCCCCCCCCTCCCCCCAATTTCATGCCTAAGTCCGTGCTTACATTGTTTAATTTAGGGATATCGAAAGACTCCAGGAACTATAATTAAAATATTGAATGACCTGTCTGAAGTGTCGCATTTCCTGTCACATGATCTGCCACATGTTCTGTCACATGTTCTGTCACATGTTCTGTCATAGGTTCTGTCACAGGTTGTGTCACATTTTCTGTCACATTTTCTATTACATGATATGTCACAGGTTCTGTCACATGTGATCGGTACAAATTTCTTCCACTAGGTCTTGACCTTACACTAGAGATATTGAACTCGGTCAGACCTCCGAAATGATAACAAATCCCAATCACGAGGTCCCACGAGTCAGATCCTAATGGCTGTTAGATCTCTTCGAACAGGTTCCCAGAGGAACTCGGTTCGCGTAACATCCGGGTCACTGGTCGTTATACTCACGTCCCTGTCAACATGCAACTTTGGTTGTGTCAGGACATCGTAGTGTCACGTCATACCAATACCGCTACTGACAGGTGGAAGGCGTGATCAGTACGCGAAGGAGAGCAGATCAGCATGGCATGGAGGTGAGCCGATCAACATGGCATGGAGGTGAGCCGATCAACATGGCATGGAGGTGAGCCGATCAGCATGGCATGGAGGTGAGCAGATCAACATGGCTTGGAGGTGAGTAGATCAGCATGGCGTGAAGGTGAGTAGATCAGCATGGCATGAAGGTGAGTAGATCAGCATGGCATGAAGGTGAGTAGATCAGCATGGCGTGAAGGTGAGTAGATCAGCATGGCGTGAAGGTGAGTAGATCAGCATGGCATGAAGGTGAGTAGATCAGCATGGCGTGAAGGTGAGTAGATCAGCATGGCATGAAGGTGAGTAGATCAGCATGGCATGAAGGTGAGTAGATCAGCATGGCGTGAAGGAGAGTAGATCAGCATGGCGTGAAGGTGAGTAGATCAGCATGGCGTGAAGGTGAGTAGATCAGCATGGCATGAAGGTGAGTAGATCAGCATGGCATGAAGGTGAGTAGATCAGCATGGCATGAAGGTGAGTAGATCAGCATGGCGTGAAGGTGAGTAGATCAGCATGGCGTGAAGGTGAGTAGATCAGCATGGCATGAAGGTGAGTAGATCAGCATGGCATGAAGGTGAGTAGATCAGCATGGCGTGAAGGTGAGTAGATCAGCATGGCGTGAAGGTGAGTAGATCAGCATGGCGTGAAGGTGAGTAGATCAGCATGGCATGAAGGTGAGTAGATCAGCATGGCATGAAGGTGAGTAGATCAGCATGGCATGAAGGTGAGTAGATCAGGATGGCGTGAAGGTGAGTAGATCAGCATGGCATGAAGGTGAGTAGATCAGCATGGCATGAAGGTGAGTAGATCAGCATGGCATGAAGGTGAGTAGATCAGGATGGCGTGAAGGTGAGTAGATCAGCATGGCGTGAAGGTGAGTAGATCAGCATGGCGTGAAGGAGAGTAGATCAGGATGGTGTGAAGGTGAGTAGATCAGCATGGCGTGAAGGTGAGTAGATCAGCATGGCATGAAGATGAGTAGACCAACCTGGCTTGAAGGTGAGTAGATCAGCATGGCGTGAAGGTGAGTAGATCAGCATGGCGTGAAGGAGAGTAGATCAGGATGGTGTGAAGGTGAGTAGATCAGCATGGCATGAAGGTGAGTAGATCAGCATGGCATGAAGATGAGTAGACCAACCTGGCTTGAAGGTGAGTAGACCAACCAGGCATGAAGGTGAGTAGACCAACCTGGCATGAAGGTGCGGAACCTAACCTGGCATGAAGGTGAGTAGACCAACCTGGCATAAAGGTGAGTAGACCAACCTGGCATAAAGGTGAGTAGACAAACCTGGCATGAAGGTGAGTAAACCAACCTGGCATTAAGGTGAGTAGACCAACCTGGCATGAAGGTGAGTAGACCAACCTGGCATGAAGGTGAGTAGACCAACCTGGCCACAGGGCGGGCACAAGTTTATCTAACACACCATCAAAAAAACATGGCTCTTCCATTTATATATCCCATTTATATCTCCCATTTATATCTCCTATTTTTATCTCCCATTTATATCTCCCATTTTTATCTCCCATTTATATCTCCCATTTTTATATCCCATAAATATCTCCCATTTATATCTCCCATTTTTATATCCCATAAATATCTCCCATTTTATATCCTATTTATATCTCCCATATTTATCTCCCATTTATATCTCCCATTTATATCTCCCATTTTTATCTCCCATTTATATCTCCCATTTTTATCTCCCATTTATATCTCCCATTTGTATCTCCCATTTATATCTCCCATTTGTATCTGCCATTTATATCTCCCATTTTTATCTCCCATTTATATCTCCCATTTATATCTCCCATTTATATCTCCCATTTAAATCTCCCATTTATATATCCCATTTATATATCCCATTTTTATCTCCCGTTTATATTTTCCATTTACAATTATTTTCACAGTCTCACCACTACACACACTGCCCTTTTACAACTATTTTCCGGAAATTTGTTTGAAAGAAATTTCGTCGACGGAAATTTGATCGAACGGAAATTTGGTCAAATTTGTTTAATAAATCGGTACACTTTATTATGCGCTCAAAAAGAAATTAGACCTAAAATTAGATCGTGTGAATTGAAACAAAGAATTCGACCTAATTTACGTTCGATCAAATTTCCGTCGATCAATTTTCCGTCGACGAAATTTCTTTCAAACAAATTTCCGGATACGAACTCACACGTGTATACAAATTTAACTGTTGATATAATTATCCGTATAGGTCGATTGCAGTTTCATGCAGAATGAATTCTATTATTGGGCCATTAAGTTGTTGTTGAAGCAATGCCATGCCATCGCTGCTAATGTCATCGTTAACTAGTCAGTCATTGAAGCAACGCCACGCAATCTCTGTTAATGTATTTGTTAAATAACCAGTCGTTCATGTCGCAGAGCAAATGTTATTGTTAAAATCCTTTATTATTAACTTCGCCTTTGCGTGTTCCGTTTGGAAACAAATCGATTAAGGCTACCGAAGATTTTTGCCACACAGAAACAGACGAACAAATGCGAAGTTGATGTAAAAGATTAAAAAATTAACTGGACATTCAAACTGTGAACAATTCACAATTAGAATGTGAATGACGTGAATGGCGTGAGTGTGATGTGAACTTTGTCTCAAGTCCATCAAAACATGACACCACCGCTGTTAAAACATCCTTGACCTCTGCAATTTTGAAGTGTTATAATACACACCATTTTTTATTTTATTTCCCAACATGCAATACCTCGGATGATTAAAAATCCCACCATTGCACTTTTAGCGACTCCTGGCATTTCACCCAAGGGAACAACAAGGACCGGCATGCTCAAATATTCAGTTTCAATTACATCTGACTTGCGACAACATATTGAATTCTGGGGCCATCTTGGTTTCTATTTGAATTCTATAATTATAAATTGTTTGTAATCGGTTCCAGACTTGCTTTATTTCAACCATCGCCGTAACTTCCAACCATGATTTGAAGACATAGACTTGCTTTATATCAACAATTGCTATACATAGACGAGTTTGTAATAGTCTCTAAGACAAAGCGTGAGTTTTGGAGTTGTTAGTAATATGACAAGAATGCAATCTAAAGCTCCTACAAATTATGAAATTTACCTGGCAGTTGCCCCACTTCAAAGTCAATGTGGCAGGAGTTTAAAAACCTTAAAAATCACCATGGCAACGGACGACATGTTATGTCAGCCACTGTCATGGCTGTGAGCATGCGTTAAGATTTTTCCAGCGGGGGCAAATGGATATTTTCCAGGAATAAAAAAAACAAACAGGGAGGGTTACCGGCCTGGGGGGGGGGGGGCGTTTGTCTGACTCTATTGACTTTTTCAAGTCGTTGCTGTTTGATGTAAACCTTTTATGGCGAGTTTGTCTGCGGTATGAACTGGGCTTGTCGGCGTGAGTATTAGCGGAGGGGAATAGTTGGTGAGCGTGAGTTGGTGAAGAGTTTTGTGGGGGCCCGTCCAAAGGCTGTTAGAAGCTGTTTCAGTGGCTGTCCTGTGCCAAGTGGCTATCATGTGCCAAGTGGTTGTCCTGTGTCGGCTTTCCTGTACCAAATGACTTTTCTGTATCTAGTGACTGTCCTGTACTAAGTTGACGGTCATGTGTCAAGTAGCTGTCCTGTACCAAGCGGCTGTCCTGTACCAAGTGATTGTCATGTAAGTAGTGGCTGTGCTGCGCCAAGTGACTTTCCTGTGCTAAGTGGCTGTATTGTGCCAAGTTACTGTCATGTGCCAAGGGACTGACCTGTGCTAAGTAGCTGTCCCAGTCAAGATAAAGGACCTAACCTAGTCAAGACAAAGGACAAAACCCCGTCAAGATAAAGGACCTAACCTAGTCAAGACAAATAACCTAACCCAGTCAAGACAAAGGACATAACCCAGTCAAGACAAAGGACCTAACCTATTCAACGCAGCTATAATCAGATGTTGATATGTAAATGACATTCAACGTGGCTATAATCAGATGTTGACATGTAAATGACATTCAACGTGGCTATAATCAGATGTTGACATGTAAATGACATTCAACGGGGCTATAATCAGATGTTGACATGTAAATGACATTCAACGTGGCTATAATCAGATGTTGACATGTAAATGACATTCAACGCGGCTATAATCAGATGTTGACATGTAAATGACATTCAACGCGGCTATAATCAGATGTTGACATGTAAATGGCATTCAACGCGGCTATAATCAGATGTTGACATGTAAATGACATTCAACGCGGCTATAATCAGATGTTGACATGTAAATGCAATTCAACGTGGCTATAATCAGATGTTGACATGTAAATGACATTCAACGCGGCTATAATCAGATGTTGAACTCTGAACATTTAAATCCGCTAATGGCAGATTTTGAAATATATGGACGTTTAAGATGTTGACATGTGACATTAAAGCAGTACTGATATATATCTGTCATTAGATGTTGATGTCATTAAGCCAGTCTTGATATTGCTGTCAACATTTTTCCTTTAAAGTCAATTAGTGGAGAAAATTAGAGCAATCTGTCAGGGCCATCCCAACGTGACAATCTGTCAAGGCCATCCCGATGTGATAATCTGTCAATGCCATCTCAACGTGACAATCTGCCAATGCCATCCCAATGTTAGCAATCTGTCAATGCCATCCCAACGTGAGCAATCTGTCAAGGCCATCCCGATGTGATAATCTGTCAATGCCATCCCAACGTGACAATTGTCAATGTCATCCCAACGTGATCAATCTGTCAATGCCATCCCAACGTGATCAATCTGTCAATGCCATCCCAACGTGATCAATCTGTTAATGCCATCCCAACGTGATAAATCTGTCAATGCCATCCCAACGTGATCAATCTGTCAATGCCATCCCAACGTGATCAATCTGTCAATGCCATCCCAACGTGATCAATCTGTCAATGCCATCCCAACGTGATCAATCTGTCACAGCCATCCCAACGTGATCAATCTGTCACAGCCATCCCAACGTGATCAATCTGTCACAGCCAGCCCAACGTGACAAGAACCACACGTATACGGATATAAAAACCGGAGTGACCTCCCCTGAATTTGGCGGTCTTGTGCGATTATCTTATCTTTATCGATTGATCTTCCATCATCCACACTCGACCCTCCCCATCTCAGTTTTTCTTTCTCTCACACACTGCCTCAACCTCTGTCTGCCTTTCTCTTTCTATCTCTCTTTCCAATCTCTATTTCCATCTTTTTCCCTCTCTTTCCAACTCTCTTTCCCTCTCTATCTTTCTCTTTTCCTCTCTTTTCCTCTCTCTTTTCTTCTCTCTTTCCCTCTTTCTCTTTCCCTCTCTCTTTCCCTCTCACTTTCCTTCTCTCTCCCTCTCATTATCACTGTCTCATTTCCTCTCTCTTTTCCTGTCTCTTTCCCTGTATCTTTCCTGTCTCTTTTCCTATTTCACTCTCTGTTTCCCCCCTTGCTTTCCCTGTCTTTTTCCCTCTCTCTTTTCCTCTCTCTTTTCTTGTCTCTTTACCTCTTTCTTTCCCTCTTTCTCTTTCCCTCACACTTTTCCTATCTCTTTCTCTATCTTTTTCCCCTCTCTCTCCGTTCCTTCTCTTTTTCCCTCTCTCTTTCCCTATCCCTCTCTTTCCATATCTTTCCCTCTCTCTTTCCCTCTCTCTTCCCCTGTCTCTTTTCCCCTCACTATTTCCCCTCTCTTTCCCTGATTCATCACCGAAAAATTAAATTCGTATCAATCTCTCGTTTCCATACCAGCATTTTTCCATTGCATCTTAGTTCTATCACATCACTTCCATTGACCATCTCTCAGTCCTATCACATCACTTCCATTGACCATCTCTCAGTCCTATCACATCACTTCCATTGACCATATCTGAGTCCTATCACATCACTTCCATTGACCATTTCTCAGTCATATCATATTACTTCCATTGACAATCTCTCAGTCCTATCACATCACTTCCATTGACCATATCTCAGTTCTATCACATCACTTCCATTGACCATATCTGAGTCCTATCATATCACTTTTATTGACCATTTCTCAGTCCTATCATATCATTTCCATTGACCATATATCAGTCCTATCCCATCAGTTCAATTGACTATCTCTCAGTCCTATCACATCACTTCCATTGATCATCTCTCAGTCCTATCACATCACTTCCATTGACCATCTCTCAGTCCTCTCACATCACTTCCATTGACCATCTCTCAGTCCTATCACATCACTTCTATTGACCATATCTTATTCCTATCACATCACTTCCATTGACCATCTCTCAGTCCTATCACAATAATCCAATGTCCCATTCTCAGTACGAGAACAACAGAACCGCCTTCCAAAGTATATGATTTAAGATTGTTACTTCCTCGATCTATAGGAGCGCATTGTGACTTGATATAAAATTATCCAATCACAATCTACAATTCCCTTATTTCTTTTATTCCACCCATTTCTTCTATTCCATCCATCCCTATATTCCATTCATACCTGATATGCCACCCATACCTGATACTCCACCCATGCATAATATTCCACCCATGCCTAATATTGCAGCACATTCCTATATTCTACTTCATGCTCCAACATTCTTGATATTCGACTTTATTTTCCACAAATTCCTAATAATCACTGTATGTTCCATCCATTCCTAATGTTCCTCTTTATGTTCCATCCATTCCTAAAGTTCCTCTTTATGTTCCACCCATTCCTAATGTTCCTCTTTATGTTCCACCCATTCCTAATGTTCCTCTTTATGTTCCATCCATTCCTAATGTTCCTCTTTATGTTCCATCCATTCCTAATGTTCCTCTTTATGTTCCACCCATTCCTAATGTTCCTCTTCACGATGTCATAGTATCGATCATTTAGCCATCCGTTTATAAAGAAAAAAAAATTACAGAGAAGCGGACAAAAAGGCACAAAGCCACGGCGAACATTCCCGCCATTATTTCTGGCCAGAAAACGAGACCTCCACTCAGTAAACATTTTTATGGGTTTTTAAATCATTGAGCTCCACGCCAGAGCAGAGGTCACACAAAGGTTTCATTCTGGAAGTGTCTTTTCTGTTGGCCCACTCAAGCAGTGAACACCGAGATATCGTGTGCCTGTTCTTTTTTTTTTTTTTTTTCAATTTTTAAGTGGGCCTAATTCAAACACTTAAATGTCAAAACACCAAAGGATGGCAGATTGTTCACTGTGGCGCTGGTCGCACTATTTACACGGCAATTTGTTCATTTGCGCTACCGGGGGGTATTAGTTACATCGCACGCTGGTGTCACTCAAGCAGTGAACACCGAGATATCGTGTGCCTGTTCTTTTTTTTTTTTTTTTCAATTTTTAAGTGGGCCTAATTCAAACACTTAAATGTCAACACACCAAAGGATGGCAGATTGTTCACTGTGGCGCTGGTCGCACTATTTACACGGCAATTTGTTCATTTGCGCTACCGGGGGTTATTAGTTACATCGCACGCTGGTGTGCAAATGTTAGGAGAAGCACAGCCGCAGGCGTTTGCCAGGAACGGAAAGATGGAAGCGTCAGTAAACATGATGATCACAATTCGGAATAACGTGCAGAATCTAGAGATGACGTGCAGAAGCTAGAGTTTGACGTGCAGAGGCTAAAATAACGTACAGAAGCTAGAATATTATGTACAGAAGCTAGAGTTTGACGTGCAGAGGCTAAAAAAACGTACAGAAGCTAGAATTTGGTGTACAAAAGCTAGAGATTGATGTGCAGAAGCTAGAGATGACGTACAGAAGCTAGAGTTTGATGTGCAGAAGCTAGACATTGATGTACTGAATCTAAAAAATAACGTGCACGAGCAAGAGTTTGATGTGCAGAAGCTAGAGATGACGCACTGAAGCTAGAAGTGGTTGTTGACTGAAAGCATGGATTTCTTGTACATGCTGGACGCCAAAGTAACATTCTGTATCACGTTTTAAAATATCAATTATTGTATTGTGCAACGCAATCTAAAGTGGGGTTGGGGGCGTCCCTGGGTGGGGGGGGTCGTTCGTGTGGGGGGGGGGGGGGGGGGGGGGGGGGGGGGGGGGGGGGGGGGGGGGGGGGGGGGGGGGGGGGGGGGGGGGGGGGGGGGGGGTCCGAGCTCAGGTGTGTCACGAATGCCTGTCATCCCTGATTATGGAAAGAAAGATAAGACACGAATCCATGTTTACTCATGGGTGAGTGGTGGATGTACTCTTTGTTGACAGCGTGCTTCCCACTTACCCGCACGATTCCTGCGGATGTATGATCTATCGATCTGATATACCCAGCTTCCTGTGGATGTATGATCTATCGATCTGATATACCCAGCTTCCTGCGGATGTATGATCTATCGATCTGATATACCCAGCTTCCTGTGGATGTATGATCTATCGATCTGATATACCCAGCTTCCTGTGGGTGTATGATCTATCGATCTGATATACCCAGCTTCCTGTGGATGTATGATCTATCGATCTGACATACCCAGCTTCCTGTGGGTGTATGATCTATCGATCTGACACACCCGGCTTTCTGTGGATGTATGAACTAATATCTGATGGAGAAGGCCTATTCCAACAATTTAGTTACAAGTTTTATCAATTGGTTCAATGAAAATTTTCTCCAGCTGAATGTCTCAAAAACAAAGGAAACGGTTGTTGATTTCAGGAGGGGGAAACACCAGATTACAGATCTCAACATAAAAAAACTCAAACTGTAGAGAAAGTGGAGACATACAAGTACTTAGGTGTCACCATTAATAATAAGCTAACATGGCATGAGCACGGCAAAATGCTTTATAAGAAATTCAACCAAAGACTGTTCTACCTCAAACAACTGTACAATTTCCGTGTAAACAAGCAAATCATTAAGCTATTCTACAGTGCAACAATCGGAGCCCTACTTATTTGCAGTAGTACCTGTTGGTGTGGGAATTCATCGTCTGATATTAAACACCGCTTAAACCAACTAATCAAGAAAGCTAGGAACATAACACAAACTAAACATCTTTCACTTGAACTATTTAAGAAATATCTTTTTGTAAAACTAAACACATTTTGGATGATACATCCCACCCTCTTCATCAGGCCATTCGGGTCGAATTCTTTCCATCAGGGCAATGACTGAAAGATATAAAAATTATTTTGTTCCCCAATCTGTACGATTTTATCTGCATGCTCCCTCTGAAGTCACACATCTGAATGAGAACTAATAAGTCCCCGATATGGCTAAGAGAACTCACTGAATGGCTGTTTGAGATAATTTATTATAAATGTCTTGTCTTCAAATTGTTTTATTTAATGTGCTGGGCGTGTATAATGCAATTTTTAAAAAAAAAATGCATTTATTTGAATCAATAAAACATTCTTATTTTATCTTATCTTATACCCAGCTTCCTGTGGATGTATGATCTATCGATCTGATATACTTAGCTTCCAGTTGATGCATCATCTACCGATCTGACATATCCAGCTTCCTGTGGATGTACGATCTATCGATCTGATATACTAAACTTCCTATTGATGTATCATCTATCGATTTGATATACTTAGCTTCCTGTGGATGTATCATCTATCGATCTGATATACTTAGCTTCATATGGATGTATCATCTATCGATCTGACATACCCAGCTTCCTGTTGATGTATGATCTATCGATCTGAAATACTTAGTTTCCTGTGGATGTATATTTTAGAGATCTGATATGCCTAGCTTCCAGTGGATTTATGACATCCGACCTTATATAACTATCTTATTGTGGATGTATGATCTATCGATCTGATATACATAGCTTCACTATCATTAGCCCAATATCTGTTAGGGCTCTTGTCAATGCCTCGGCTGGCCAGCATGTCTCTAACATCGCATTAGTCCTCAGTGAATCAAGACATTGTATTGGCATCAGTCCTCAGTGAATCAAGACATTGTAGTGGCATCAGTCCTCAGTGAATCAAGACATTGTAGTGGTATCAGTCCTCACTGAATCAAGACATTGTAGTGGCATCAGTCCTCAATGAATCAAGACATTGTATTGGCATCAGTCTTCAATGAATCAAGACATTGTAGTGGCATCAGTCCTCAATGAATCAAGACATTGTAGTGGCATCAGTCCTCAGTGAATCAAGACATTGTAGTGGCATCAGTCCTCAGTGAATCAAGACATTGTAGTGGCATCAGTCCTCAGTGAATCAAGACATTGTAGTGGCATCAGTCCTCAGTGAATCAAGACATTGTAGTAGCATCAGTCCTCAATGAATCAAGACATTGTAGTGGCATCAGTCCTCAGTGAATCAAGACATTGTAGTGGCATCAGTCCTCAGTGAATCAAGACATTGTAGTGGCATCAGTCCTCAGTGAATCAAGACATTGTAGTGGCATCAGTCCTCAGTGAATCAAGACATTGTAGTGGCATCAGTCCTCAGTGAATCAAGACATTGTAGTGGCATCAGTCCTCAGTGAATCAAGACATTGTAGTGGCATCAGTCCTCAGTGAATCAAGACATTGTAGTGGCGTCAGTCCTCAGTGAATCAAGACATTGAAGTGGCATCAGTCCTCAGTGAATCAAAACATTGTATTGGCATCAGTCCTCAGTGAATCAAAACATTGTAGTGGCATCAGTCCTCAGTGAATCAAGACATTGTAGTGGCATCAGTCCTCAGTGAATCAAGACATTGTAGTGGCATCAGTCCTCAGTGAATCAAGACATTGTAGTGGCATCAGTCCTCAGTAAATCAAGACATTGTAGTGGCATCAGTCCTCAGTGAATCAAGACATTGTAGTGGCATCAGTCCTCAGTGAATCAAGACATTGTAGTGGCTTCAGTCCTTATTGAATCAAGACATTGTAGTGGCATCAGTCCTCAATGAATCAAGACATTATATTGGCATCAGTCCTTAATGAATCAAGACATTGTAGTGGCATCAGTCCTTAATGAATCAAGACATTGTAGTGACATCAGTCATTATGAATCAAGACATTATAGTGGCATTCGTCCTCAATGAATCAAGACATGTAGTGGCATCAGTCCTCAGTGAATCAAGACATTGTAGTGGCATCAGTCCTCATTGAATCAAAACATTGTAGTAGCATCAGTCCTTAATGAATCAAGACATTGTTGTGAGTCCAATGCGACATTTGGACTGGGGCCACATATTTGTGTTTTAGAAAGTCCGTGGCCTTAAAAATCCTTACAAGCGATCGGCTCTTGATATCTTCATGTTGGCCAGATTTGTGGTTTTAGATATCTTCATGTTGGCCAGATTTGTGGTTTTAGATATCTTCATGTTGGCTAGATTTGTGGCTTTAATAGCTTCATAGCCAGATTTTGGGGGGCTTTTGATATCTTCATGTTGGCCAGATTTGTGGGTTTTGATATCCTCATGATGGCCAGATTTGTGGGTTTTGATATCCTCATGATGGCCAGATTTATATGCATAAAAGACACGTCTTACACGTGCATCTTCCATTTTGTCAAAGGTGAAAATTGGGCTGCAATCACCCGAAGAAGAGAAGAGCGGTTCTCTTTATTATTCATTGCATCCCGTCTGGCCAGACAATCGATTTTTTGAGGTGCTCCACGGTGAGGTAACTCTTTAATTACCAGACTTCAGAACAACTCCCGGGAATGACAACGTCATGATTTTTACTTAGTTTCACAGCTTTTTGACGCGCCTAGATTCCTGCTTCCGGTTGTTTTGTTAGCCCCCCCCCCCTCCAGTACCCCGATACAAAATTGATCTTTGATTTGAAAATCGTACCCAGAACCGTTGACCAGGTTTAGCCTTGTACTTTCAAAACCTCCAGATGTCATTCTGTTCACCTAAACGCGTCGCAGGAAACTGGGCTGGTGAACTGATCATCTACCACCACAGTCCACAAGGAGGCTTTGACCCATCACGAGGTTATAGCAACCACGTACCTATGACAAACCTCGGGGCTATGACCCACCACGGGGCTATGACCCACCAAGGGCCTGTGATCCAAAACGGGCATATAACCGACGCATCATGCATGGGCTCATGACACAACATGGAGCAAAGACCCACCACGGGACTATGAGCTTCCATGGGACTATGATACACCACGGGGATATGACCCACCACGAAGAAAGTTTAATGGCGTTGTAAAATCAGTAGGAAAAGATAACTAGCTTTGGATAGCTAGATGTTGACTGGAAGAAGAGAAAGAGAGAAAGCGTGAGAGAGAGAGAGAGAGAATGATATAACACTAAACCTTCACCACGCATACCATCGTCAATGTGTTTTTTTGCCAGCGCCAAGCAGACGTGCTTGTATCAGGGCTGAATAAATCTGCAGTAATTGCCGTCCGGATCGACGTCTCACGCCATCTTGAGGTCCTGTTTTGACCATGAGATTGGGGGGCGCCGCGCCTTAATTAGGCACGGAGCGGAAAAGGGACGTTACTTTTGTTACATTGTGGGCGCCGGCGTGGTACAAAGGGAGGCAACAACACCACGCCCTTTTAACAGCTCATTTCCATTTTTATAACAAAGAAATTCGACCAAAATTTTAGTCCTTTATTGAGTAAGTTTGTTCCTTTTAGAAGAAAAATGTCTGATGACGTTCGCTTGTTTAACTTGTATGTCCTGAGTTGGTAGCGTGGTAGAGACATGTACGTGTCTGATGGAATCCTAAAAACCATTTTGTGATCTGATGGCACAATAGACTTCATTTTATAATCTGGTGGCACCATTGACATCATTTTGTGGTCTGGTGGCACCATTGACATCATTTTGTGATCTGGTGCACCATTGACATCATTTTTTGTCTGGTGGCACCATTGACCTCGTTTTGTGATCTGGTGGCACCATTCACATCATTTTGTGATCTGGTGGCACCATTGACAT
The DNA here is from genome assembly GCA_964033795.1 of Lymnaea stagnalis. NCBI lineage: Eukaryota > Metazoa > Mollusca > Gastropoda > Lymnaeidae > Lymnaea > Lymnaea stagnalis. The sequence goes on along the minus strand of CAXITT010000050.1, from coordinate 387,626 downwards.
CATTTTGGGATCTGCTGGCACCATTGACATCATTTTGGGATCTGGTGGCACATTGACATCATTTTGTTATCTGGTGGCACCATTGACATCATTTTGTTTTCTGGTGGCACATTGACATCATTTTGTTATCTGGTGGCACCATTGACATCATTTTGTGATCTGGTGGCACCATTGACATCATTTTGTGATCTGGTGGCACCATTGACATCATTTTGTGATCGGGTGGCACCATTGACATCATTTTGTGATCTGGTGGCACCATTGACATCATTTTGTTATTTGGTGGCACCATTGGCATTATTTTGTGGTCTTGTGGCGCCATTGACATCATTTTTTGGTCTGGTGGCACTATGGAACCAATCAACAGGGACTGACCAGACCCATTGGTCAACCAATCAAGAGTGACTGACCAGACCCATTGGTCAACCAATCAACAAGGAATGACCAGACCCCTTGGTCAACCAATCAACAGGGACTGACCAGACCCATTTGTCAACCAATCAACAGGGACTGACCAGACCCATTGGTCAACCAATCAACACTGAATGAAATAACAGATGTGATCTTTACCATGAAAAATAAGAGTAATGAAAAGCAGAAATATAATGTTGATAGGTATGACATTCAGATATAGGGAACAGAAAAAAAGAGATGAGATAGGAATTAGATAGGAATTAGATAGGAATTAGATAGAAATGAGATAGAAATGAGATAGAAATGAGATAGAAATGAGATAGAAATGAGATAGAAATGAGATAGAAATCAGATAGGAATGAGATAGAAATGAGATAGAAATTATTCAAAAAGAAAAGAATCACTAAAAAACAGCAGGATAGGTAACCAAAAAAATGTGAGACAGAGTGGAGCTATAGTAAGACAGAGTGGAGCGATAGTAAGACAGAGTGGAGCGATAGTAAGATAGAGTGGAGCGATAGTAAGATAGAGTGGAGCGATAGTAAGACAGAGTGGAGCGATAGTAAGACAGAGTGGAGCGATAGTAAGACAGAGTGGAGCGATAGTAAGACAGAGTGGAGCGATAGTAAGACAGAGTGGAGCGATAGTAAGACAGAGTGGAGCGATAGTAAGACAGAGTGGAGCGATAGTAAGACAGAGTGGAGCGATAGTAAGACAGAGTGGAGCGATAGTAACACAGAGTGGAGCGATAGTAAGACAGAGTGGAGCGATAGAAAGACAAGGACGAGTGACAATAAGGCAGAGATGAAAGACAGTAAGACAGAGATGAAAGACAGTAAGTTAGAGAGGAAAGACAGAGACGAAGAGATGCTAAATGAAGGGGGGAGAAAAATAAACATTTAAATAGAAAGACAACCGCAGACAGACTTTCTAAAATATCAGACTAAACTATAGAGAAGATAGAGAGAAAGAATTGTGACAAGTTTGGAAGACGCAATTGTAGGCGAAAGATCGGAGTAAACTGACAGAGAGATAAACATGGTCGAAATCCCAGAGATAACAGTCGTAGAGTGAGTTCAGGAAGAAGATAAGGGTCGGGGAAGGTTTGGGGATGGGGGGGGGGCAGGGTGGTGGTGCTGGGTTAACGGTTAGAAGACATTGAGTGGGCAGCCCAGATCTGGAGTCACCTAAAATAGCTATTGTAGGCGAAAGATCGGAGTAAACTGACAGAGAGATAAACATGGTCGAAATCCCAGAGATAACAGTCGTAGAGTGAGTTCAGGAAGAAGATAAGGGTCGGGGAAGGTTTGGGGATGGGGTGGGGGGCAGGGTGGTGGTGCTGGGTTAACGGTTAGAAGACATTGAGTGGGCAGCCCAGATCTGGAGTCACCTAAAATAGCCGGCCTTTGAACAAAGATTTGATTAAAACTCAACACGGTCTAATTTCTGTCAGACGTATTCGATACTAGGCGTATTCGATACTAGGCGACAATGTGGTTAATAAACTGTGTCATAGGAGTGGTTCTCAAAGTTGGTTAGTTTTCACAAAGTTTATCCTATTTCAAGGTTGCCTGATCTTCAATAAAAATCGAACAGAAATTATAAAAATTGGGGGGGGGGGGGGGAATAACAAAAAAAACCCCCCCTTCAATCATGTATATATGTACACACATACACACACATACACACAAAGCATGCTAGGAACAAAGAACTTTTCCTATGTACTAAATATCTTTCACAAGGAACATGTAATAAATCTTTCACAAGGAACCTGTAATAAAAAGAGACACTCTATGGTGACTAAGCACCCTAAAATGTTGAGATTCACTGATCCCCACTCCGATGAAAACCCTTACAAATTGAGATTCAGGGATCAACATTCGAATGGCCCCCTTAAAGACGTTGAGACCCGCTGACCATCATTCGACTGATCCTCCTTATATTTTGAGATTCCCTTCTAATTCTAACGTCTTCTTGGAATCAATATCCCTTGAGTTACAACGGCGAAAGGCCCCACCCCCACCCCCACCCCCACACACACACACTTCGGGTTAAGCCTGGCCCTTTGACCCCAACAGCTCTATCTTCCGGTCATTGATAAGCCCCGTGGAGGAAATCCCAATGATCATAATAGGTGAGTAGTGGCTGCTTATCTCAACTCACATCTGCTAGCTAAGGGCCCCTGCTTTGGACACAATACCATGGATATATTATGTTTATATAAAATAGAGAGCTTTCATTCCAGCATGGCAACACAAGGTATTCAATAAGCAAACCACATAATGATAAGACATGATGTGACATCAATTCAAACAGGAAATCAAATAAGAATTTCATGACATTTCAAAACATTGCTCCCCTAAGATGTTCCATCTCATTCTACTCTCTTCAATTCATAAATTTATTTTTATACTTCTTTCTCCCTACCTACTTCCCTCCACCACTCCCTTCCCCTCTCTCTCTCCCTCCCCCCTCCAGCTCTTCCCCTCTCTCTTCCTCCTCATCTCTCTCCCCCCCTTCTATCATCCCGCTTCCTTCCCCATCTCTACCTCCCAACTTCCTTTCATCCCTAAATCCCTCCCGCTCTCTCTACATCTATATACCTTCCCCCCCCTCTTTTTCTCTCCTGCCTCATATCTCTCCATTCCTTCTCCCTCTCTGTCCCTCTTCATCTCCCACTCTCCCTCTTGTTCACTCTCCTTAGAATCGTCCATTCCTTCTCCCTCTCTGTCCCTCTTCATCTCCCACTCTCCCTCTTGTTCGCTCTCCTTAGAATCGTCCATTCCTTCTCCCTCTCTGTCCCTCTTCATCTCCCACTCTCCCTCTTGTTCACTCTCCTTAGAATCGTCCATTCCTTCATCCCTCCCCATATCTCTCCCTCAGCATCTCTCCCTCCCTCATTCTGCTCTCTCTCCACACCTTCACCCCGATCTACCCCTCCTTATCTCCCCATATTCATCTTGCTCCACCTCTTCCTCCCTCCCTCCTTCTCTCTCCATACCTCCTCTCTCTATCAATTCTTTCCCACTCTCAGTCTCTCCCTACTCCCCCCACTCTCTCTCTTGTTTTTCTCTTCTGTCACGATATTCTCTTTATCTACTTCTCTCCTATCTACTTCTCTCCTATCTACTTCTCTCCTATATACTTCTCTCCTATCTACTTCTCTCCTATCTACTTCTCTCCTATCTACTTCTCTCCTATATACTTCTCTCCTATCTACTTCTCTCCTATCTACTTCTCTCCTATATACTTCTCTCCTATCTACTTCTCTCCTATATACTTCTCTCCTATCTACTTCTCTCCTATCTACTTCTCTCCTTTCTACTTCTCTCCTATCTACTTCTGTCCTATCTACTTCTCTCCTATCTACTTCTCTCCTATCTACTTCTCTCCCATCTACTTCTCTCCTATCTACTTCTCTCCTATATACTTCTCTCCTATCTACTTCTCTCCTATCTACTTCTGTCCTATCTACTTCTCTCCTATCTACTTCTCTCCTATCTACTTCTGTCCTATCTACTTCTCTCCTATCTACTTCTGTCCTATCTACTTCTCTCCTATCTACTTCTCTCATATCTACTTCTGTCCTATATACTTCTCTCCTATCTACTTCTCTCCTATCTACGTCTCTACTATCTACTTCTGTCCTATATACTTCTCTCCTATCTACTTCTCTCCTATCTACTTCTGTCCTATATACTTCTCTCCTATCTACTTCTCTCCTATCTACGTCTCTACTATCTACTTCTGTCCTATATACTTCTCTCCTATCTACTTCTCTCCTATCTACGTCTCTACTATCTACTTCTGTCCTATATACTTCTCTCCTATCTACTTCTCTCCTATCTACGTCTCTACTATCTACTTCTCTCCTATCTACGTCTCTACTATCTACTTCTCTCCTAAATTCTTCTCTCCTATCTACGTCTCTACTATCTACTTCTCTCCTATCTACGTCTCTCCTATCTACGTCTCTACTATCTACTTCTGTCCTTCTACTTCTGTACTATCTACTTCTGTCCTATATACTTCTCTCCTATCTACTTCTCTCCTATCTACTTCTGTCCTATCTACTTCTCTACTATCTACTTCTCTCCTATCTACGTCTCTACTATCTACTTCTGTCCTATATACTTCTCTCCTATCTACTTCTCTCCTATCTACGTCTCTACTATCTACTTCTCTCCTATCTACGTCTCTACTATCTACTTCTCTCCTAAATTCTTCTCTCCTATCTACGTCTCTACTATCTACTTCTCTCCTATCTACGTCTCTCCTATCTACGTCTCTACTATCTACTTCTGTCCTTCTACTTCTGTACTATCTACTTCTGTCCTATATACTTCTCTCCTATCTACTTCTCTCCTATCTATTTCTCTCCTATCTACTTCGGTCCTATCTACTTCTCTATTATCAATAGAGAAATCGTCAAACTTAAAACTTGACACACCACAACAACACCTTGACACCCAAACACCTTGACACACACACATCTTGACACACCAACATCTTGACACACCCACACCTTGACACACCAACACCTTAACACACCCACATCTTGTCACGCCCTCACCTTGACACACCCACACCTTGAAAAACTCTCACCTTGACACATCAACACCTTGACACACTCACACCTTGACACACCTACTTCTTGACACACAAACACCTTGACATACCCACACCTTACACACGCCCACCTTGACACACGCCCACTTTGACACACCCACACCTTGACACACCCACACCTATCAGGATTGCTTTAATGAATATTCACTGACCTATCAGGATTTCTTGAATGAATATTCACCAACCTATCAGGATTGTTTGAATGAATATTCACTGACCTATCAGGATTGCTTGAATGAATATTCACTGACATATCAGGATTTCTTGAATGAATATTCACCAACCTATCAGGATTGTTTGAATGAATATTCACTGACCTATCAGGATTGTCCGAATGACGATTCACCGGCCTACTTGGAAGGGCTGACTTCTGATTAACCGGCTTCCAGGAATGTCCGGCAGTTTATGTAGATAGTTTTGTTGTTATTTCCAGCACGTGGACACAAGAAACGAGGCTGTAGATATTCATGACGAATTATTGACTCACCGCCTGACTTGTCCCAGACCGCTACAACCCCCCACCCCAGCAGCGGGCCACATTTAAACCGCTAAAAAAAACCGCGCCCTAACACTTTAATGAAAATGCAAAATAGCGCCCCCCCCCCCCCAAATTGTGCCAGAAACAGACATCTCTGTTGCACGGGCAAGAAATCGATTTCGGTTAGGATCTCAGTCGGACCGAGTTCACCCATGACCAATTAGACGAGGCCAAACGTACAGGAAGTCAGCGTCTCAAGAATGCGCTTGCGTCACTGTGAGTGGGAAATCTTGCCAGATACGCTATCGTCGGTTCAATCCTCTGCGGTCGTATCGTTGCGTACACGGCTCAAGGGGTTTCCCGTACGGATATTTTTGAATGCATAAACACCGCCAAGTCGATACTTTTAGTCTTATAGGATAATCGCCAAGTCGATACTTCTCGTCTTATATGATGATCTCCGCCCACAGAGAGAGAAAAAATCTATTTCTTTAGAACTTTGCACGTGAATGTTTCACGACAATCTGGGACACGTTCAATGTTTTCTTTCAATATGTCCTGAGCTGTGAATTATGTGACGGTACTGGTCTTTGGCACTTATATTGGGCTGGGGAGTGGGGAAGGCGGGTGGGTTGGGGGCTAAAGAATATGGGATAATGCAAATGAGGCAAAATCCAGAAGTTAAAATAATAATATGGACATTTGCTGTGTTAGGATTGGATGGACATTTGCTGTGTTAGGATTGGATGGACATTTGCTGTGTTAGGATTGGATGGACATTAACACAGCAAATGTCCACCCAATCCTAACACAGCAAATGTCCACCCAATCCTAACACAGCACATGTCCATCCAATTCTAACACAGCACATGTCCATCCAATCCTAACACAGCAAATGTCCATCCAATCCTAACACAGAAAATGTCCATCCAATCCTAACACAGCAAATGTCCATCCAATCCTAACACAGCAAATGTCCATCCAATCCTAACACAGCAAATGTCCATCCAATCCTAACACAGCAAATGTCCATCCAATCCTAACACAGCAAATGTCCATCCAATCCTAACACAGCAAATGTCCATCCAATCCTAACACAGCAAATGTCCATCCAATCCTAACACAGCAAATGTCCATCCAATCCTAACACAGCAAATTTCCATCCAATCCTAACACAGCAAATGTCCATCCAATCCTAACACAGCAAATGTCCATCCAATCCTAACACAGCAGATGTCCATCCAATCCTAACACAGAAAATGTCCATCCAATCCTAACACAGCAAATGTCCATCCAATCCTAAGACAGCAAATGTCATTCCAATCCTAACACAGCAAATGTCCATCCAATCCTAACACAGCAAATGTCCATATTATTATTTTAACTTCTGGATTTTGCCTCATTTGCATTATCCCATATTCTTTAGCCCCCACCCCACCCGCCTTCCCCACAGGATTGGATGGACATTTGCTGTGTTAGGATTGGATGGACATTTGCTGTGTTAGGATTGGATGGACATTTGCCGTGTTAGGATTGGGTGGACATTTGCTGTGTTAGGATTGGATGGACATTTGCCGTGTTAGGATTGAGTGGACATTTGCTGTGTTAGGATTGGGTGGTCATTTTCTGTGTTAGGATTGGATGGACATGTGCTGTGTTGGGATTGGATGGACATTTGCTGTGTTTGGATTGGATGGACATTTGCTGTGTTAGGATTGGAAGGACATTTGCTGTGTTAGGATTTGATGGACATTTGCTGTGTTAGGATTGGATTGACATTTTGAGTGAGAATACAGATGGATATTTTGTGTGAGAATAAAGATGGATATTTTTAGTGAGAAATAAGATGGATATTATTAGTGAGAAAGGAGAAGGATATTTTTAGTGAGAATAAGATGTAGATTTGCGGTGATGTTGTAACGATTCAGGCGGAACGAGGGGACATCTCGTCGTATGCATTGTGTCTGTCTTTTATTGAGCTCACAACGAGGGGACATCTCGTCGTATGCATTGTGTCTGTCTTTTATTGAGCTCACAACGAGGGGACATCTCGTCGTATGCATTGTGTCTGTCTTTTATTGAGCTCACAACGAGGGGACATCTCGTCGTACGCATTGTGTCTGTCTTTTATTGAGCTCACAACGAGGGGACATCTCGTCGTACGCATTGTGTCTGTCTTTTATTGAGCTCACTCTGTGTCAGATATCTATCTGCATATAACTGTATACGTTTGTTATATGTAGTGTTGGGTGTGTCAATTATTCCCACCAACTGCCACGGATTATGGACAGACAGATTCACGGACAGATGGACAGACAGATGGACAGACATATGGACAGACAGATAGACAGTCAGATGGACAGACAGATGGACAGACAGATGGACAGACATATCAGACCGATAAACGTACATGGGTTTCCTTGTAAAAATGTCTGGTGTGGGTGGATGAATATACCTCTGGTGTTGTTTTGCTTATATGTTGTTTTTATTTCATTTATGTATTTTATTTTAATATTATGATTATGCCTCTTTGCTATATATGTACAGCGCGGTGAGCCCAGCCCTAGGCCGGGGTACCGCGCTATATAAGACCACTTATTATTATTATTATTATTATTATATGGACAGATAGACAGACAGATGGACAGACAGATGGGCAGACAGATTGACAGACAGATGGACAGAGCAATGGACAGCTAGGTAGACATTAAGATGGACAGAGAGATGAACACAGAGATGGACAGAGAATTGAAACAGTGATAGACGAGCACATGGACAGAGAGATAGAAATCACATGAACAGAGGGTTGGACATAGAGATATACATGGAGATGTAAGTTAAGTAAGAGATGGACATAGAGATATACATGGAGATGTAAGTTAAGTAAGAGATGGACATAGAGATATACATGGAGATGTAAGTTAAGTAAGAGATGGACATAGAGATATACATGGAGATGTAAGTTAAGTAAGAGATGGACATAGAGATATACATGGAGATGTAAGTTAAGTAAGAGATGGACATAGAGATATACATAGAGATGTAAGTTAAGTAAGAGATGGACATAGAGATATACATAGAGATGTAAGTTAAGTAAGAGATGGACATAGAGATATACATGGAGATGTAAGTTAAGTAAGAGATGGACATAGATATGGACAGATAGAAGGAATGACAGAATGGCAGACAGAGTTAAAGACAGAAGAACCGAGAGATGGACAGAAAGACTGTCCTGGTCAAATGTTGTAATTTTAAATGTTTCATTTTAAAGTTTCAAGTTCCATTTTAAGTGCATTAAAAAAGAGATAATGTGGATTGGTGGAGTTATAGCTGGAGATATAAGGTGGATTAGTGGAGTAAGTGGATGTAGGAGATGTAGGAGTCATAAGTGGAGATAACTCAATCAGGTGAAAACATTCCATTAACATTGGATCGATAAATAAGGCAAGGAAAATACATTCACATCCAATTAGATTGTCACGTGACTGTCAGCCAGATTTCTGAGCTTCGATATTTCTTTAAAGGTCAAAGATAATTCGTGAGACATGTAAGGTGTGAGTAAAGTAAGAGTCTAAGACAGTAGGTGTGAGTAAAGTAAGAGTCTAAGACAGTAGGGTGAGTAAAGTAAGAGTCTAAGACAGTAGGTGTGAGTAAAGTAAGAGTCTAAGACAGTAGGTGTGAGTAAAGTAAGAGTCTAAGACAGTAGGGTGAGTAAAGTAAGAGTCTAAGACAGTAGGTGTGAGTAAAGTAAGAATCTAAGACAGTAGGGTGAGTAAAGTAAGAATCTAAGACAGTAGGTGTGAGTAAAGTAAGAGTCTAAGACAGTAGGTGTGAGTAAAGTAAGAATCTAAGACAGTAGGTGTGAGTAAAGTAAGAGTCTAAGACAGTAGGTGTGAGTAAAGTAAGAATCTAAGACAGTAGGTGTGAGTAAAGTAAGAATCTAAGACAGTAGGTGTGAGTAAAGTAAGAGTCTAAGACAGTAGGTGTGAGTAAAGTAAGAATCTAAGACAGTAGGTGTGAGTAAAGTAAGAATCTAAGACAGTAGGTGTGAGTAAAGTAAGAGTCTAAGACAGTAGGTGTGAGTAAAGTAAGAGTCTAAGACAGTAGGTGTGAGTAAAGTAAGAGTCTAAGACAGTAGGTGTGAGTAAAGTAAGAATCTAAGACAGTAGGTGTGAGTAAAGTAAGAGTCTAAGACAGTAGGTGTGAGTAAAGTAAGAATCTAAGACAGTAGGTGTGAGTAAAGTAAGAATCTAAGATAGTAGGTGTGAGTAAAGTAAGAATCTAAGACAGTAGGTGTGAGTAAAGTAAGAGTCTAAGACAGTAGGTGTGAGTAAAGTAAGAATCTAAGACAGTAGGTGTGAGTAAAGTAAGAATCTAAGACAGTAGGTGTGAGTAAAGTAAGAATCTAAGACAGTAGGTGTGAGTAAAGTAAGAATCTAAGACAGTAGGTGTGAGTAAAGTAAGAGTCTAAGACAGTAGGTGTGAGTAAAGTAAGA
>CAXITT010000050.1:345323-375996 GCA_964033795.1 Lymnaea stagnalis | reverse complement strand
AAGTAACAGACTAAGGCAGTAGATGTGAGTGAAGTAACAGACTAAGGCAGTAGATGTGAGTGAAGTAACAGACTAAGGCAGTAGATGTGAGTAAAGTAACAGACTAAGGCAGTAGATGTGAGTGAAGTAACAGACTAAGGCAGTAGATGTGAGTGAAGTAACAGACTAAGGCAGTAGATGTGAGTGAAGTAACAGACTAAGGCAGTAGATGTGAGTGAAGTAACAGACTAAGGCAGTAGATGTGAGTGAAGTAACAGACTAAGGCAGTAGATGTGAGTGAAGTAACAGACTAAGGCAGTAGATGTGAGTGAAGTAACAGACTAAGGCAGTAGATGTGAGTGAAGTAACAGACTAAGGCAGTAGATGTGAGTGAAGTAACAGACTAAGGCAGTAGATGTGAGTGAAGTAACAGACTAAGGCAGTAGATGTGAGTGAAGTAACAGACTAAGGCAGTAGATGTGAGTGAAGTAACAGACTAAGGCAGTAGATGTGAGTAAAGTAACAGACTAAGGCAGTAGATGTGAGTAAAGTAACAGACTAAGGCAGTAGATGTGAGTGAAGTAACAGACTAAGGCAGTAGATGTGAGTGAAGTAACAGACTAAGGCAGTAGATGTGAGTAAAGTAACAGACTAAGGCAGTAGATGTGAGTGAAGTAACAGACTAAGGCAGTAGATGTGAGTGAAGTAACAGACTAAGGCAGTGTGTTTGAGCCAAGTAACATTCTAAGGCATAATTTGGGAAGCCGGAAAAGGGGGGGGGGGCTGGTGTTGGGGATAGTTGTTTTTTGCTCATACGGAGCCAAGACTGGAAATTTTCTGTTTGACATACATATAATGTAACAGTAGCGTGATAATTACGTTAGAGTAACGTTATAGTAACGAGACAGTAACGTGACAGTAGAATGACAGTAGTTGGACAGTAGAATGACAATAGTGTGAAAGTAGCGTGACAGTAGAATGACAGTAGCGTGACAGTAGAATGACAGTAGCGTGACAGTAAAGTGACAGGGAATAAGATGTCTTATGACGCACCACAAGGGCAAAGTCATTATAAATCAACTTGACATAATGACACGTGACCAAGCGTTGATCATGACATCATGGCATCATGACAACCAAATCAATCAGTGACAAGTCAGTGGCTATAAAACTAGCTCATCGATTCTATCCTAAAAACATGGACAATTAAATGGTAATTGGCTAACTCTGTCCACATGACAAGGGACTGGCTGGCTTCATGAAATGATAGTATGTAAATGTATGCTAATATGGTTATGTACTTGAAGTAAATAGTAGACCAATGTATGTGGAAGCTTGAAATAAAAAGACAGGACAAATGAAGAAATAGCAAGAACTAGAAATAAGTTAAAAAACTTAAGTGTTCGCCATATTCTTGTTATTGCAGGAAGTTGGGTTTTTTTCAAAACAAAGAAAGATTACAGGAAGTAAAAGAATGTATGTATTATTACTGTGAAAAGTAAGAAGTAACCCACAAAAATATTTAGGAAATATTTAAAAAATTAGAAATAAGAAAATAAATACATGGAAATTGAGCCTAACTTGTAGGAGAGTATTTGTTTATTTCCATATGGTGATATTGTGATGAAAAGCTAAATTAATTTCTTTTTCATTCTTACTCTTGCTGGTGTGTTAGTACAGGCAATCAGTGCAGTGATGGAAACATCTGATGTCTCTTCATTTATTATCCTTTATATTTTTAAGTTGGGTATATCGCCTTATTTTTTTAATATATTTCTTTGAGTGAATGTTAGACAAGAGTTTACATTCGTTACTTAAGTAGAAGTATTCAATTTTTGCTTTATTGTTTTTTTTTTTTAAGTCATTCGTTAAATACCACAGAATAAGAATAATCAAAACGAAAAACCCCAAAAACTGTTGGCTCCCAACATTTGATGACGTGGTTCATTTATTTTTAGAACATATTTCAATTATCTACTTTTTCAAAAATCAAGATAAACACGAAAGAACTTCTGTTTAATAGTTTCGTATAAACATAGGTCAATGACCCCTTGATATACAGTCTAAACATAGGCCAATGACCAATTGACATACAGTCTAAACATAGGCCAATGACCCATTGACATACAGTCTAAACATAGGCCAATGACCCATTGACATACAGTCTATATGTAGGTCAATAACCCATTGACATACATTATAAACATTGATATCTTTTGAGATTATTGATTAGAAAAAAACAACTTAAAATTTTTATATTAAGAATAAAAGAAAATGTATCAAATTATGACACTTTAAAAGTTTCAGAAAAGTGGTCTAATTATCTATAAAGGACATTTTTATTGTGAAATGCCTGCAAATTTAAACAATTTTTTTTTACTCAAACTTGCAGAAGAATTATTTTCCTTAAGTTATCTTTGATTTCTTTAGGCTCTTCCGTGTAAGAGAAGAGATGATTATTTTCCAAATGATATTCAGCAATATGATAATCAGTAATAACAGCGATTTCAATATTTTAAAAGTTGATCTTGGTCTAAGAAAAGTCAACCTAACTGACAAAAAGGTCAATCTAACTGAAAGAAAATCAAACTAACATATGGAAAAGGCTTCCTAACTGAAAGAAAAATCAACCTAACTAAAGATTTTACTTTTTCAGACACATATGTAAGTGGTTTGTTAGGTAGACTCTACTGGGCCAGACACACCTATAAGGGGTTTGTTTAGGACACTCTATTGTGTCAGACACCTTTGTAAAGGGGTTTGTGTTGTAGACTCTTCTTGGTCAGACACACCGTCAAGGGGTTTCAATGGCAGACTCTGTTGTGTCAGACACTTCTGAAATTGGTTTGTTTGGTAGACACTTGTATAGATTTTTTGGATACAACAGTCCTGTTTATTTTTCTTCTTAAGGCCAGAGTTCCCAGGGGCATTAATCACTGCGTGACCAAAGATCGATTGCTAAATCTGGCTGAACTAATTTCATTGTAAGCGTTTCACGCAAATCGTTGTTTCTCTATTTCCAACAAATCTTTGTTCAACTATTTCAAACAAATCTTTGTTCCTCTATTTCCAACAAATCTTTGTTCCACTATTTCACACAAATCTTTGTTCCCCTATTTCACACAAATCTTTGTTCCCCTATTTCACACAAATATTTGTTCCCCTATTTCACACAAATCTTTGTTCCCCTATTTCACACAAAGCTTTGTTCCCTTATTTCAAACAAATCGTTGTTCCTCTATTTCACACAAATCCTTGTTCCTCTATTTCACACAAATCCTTGTTCCTCTATTTCACACAAATCCTTGTTCCTCTATTTCACACAAATCTTTGTTCTACTATTTCACACAAATCTTTGTTCCTCTATTTCACACAAATCTTTGTTCCTCTATTTCACACAAATCTTTGTTCCACTATTTCACACAAATCTTTGTTCCTCTATTTCACACAAATCTTTGTTCCTCTATTTCACACAAATCTTTGTTCCACTATTTCACTGAAATCTTAGTTCCTCTATTTCCAACAAATCTTTGTTCCACAAGTTAACTCATAGCTACCAGATGCACACTGGGAAGAATGGCGCAGACATCTTGAGTCTGTCAGTTACCACTCTATCGTCACAGTTCCACAGCTTTATTTTCTTAATGGGTGCACTGTCTTCAAATGTTACCAGATTGTTACAATCATTCTCAAACTGTTTAAAGACTTTTTTTTAAATTGAAGAAGAAACGATATTGAATATTTAAAATCGAAAATTTAAGCGATTACATTTAATCATTGAGCACAAGGTACACCATCTGTCATGTGTACACCATGTACACCATCAGTCATGTGTACTCAATGGACACCATCTGTCATGTGTACTCCGTGTGCACCATCTGTCATGTGTACTCCGTGTACACCATATGTCATGTGCATTCCGTATACACCAACTGTCATGAGTACTCCATGTACACGATCTGTCATGTGTACTCCATGTACACCATCTGTCATACGTACTACATGTACACCATCTGTAATTTGTACTCCATGTACACCCTCTGTCATGTGTACTCCATTTAACCATTTGTCATATGTACGCCGTGTACACCATCTGTCATGTGTACTCCGTGTACACCATCTGTCATGTGTAATCCGCACTCTTCATAAAACTTCAATCGTTTTGTCAACAAGGCTCTTAGGCATTAACATCATCCGCCACTCATCCACTAATCATCATCAACTTCTCATCCACTAATCACCATTCACTTCTCATCCACTAATCATCATTCACTTCTCATCCACTAATCATCATTCACTTCTCATCCACTACTCATCATCAACTTCTCATCCACTAATCACCATTCACTTCTCATCCACTAATCATCATTCACTTCTCATCCACTAATCTTCATTCACTTCTCATCCACTAATATCATTCACTTCTCATCCACTAATCATCATTCACTTCTCATCCACTACTCATCATCAACTTCTCATCCACTAATCATCATTCACTTCTCATCCACTAATCATCATTCACTTCTCATCCACTACTCATCATCAAATTCTCATCCACTAACCATCATTCACTTCTCATCCACTACTCATCATCAACTTTTCATCCACTAATCATCATTCACTTCTCATCCACTAATCATCATCAACTTCTCATCCACTACTCATCATCCTATATTTATCCACTAATCATCTTCCACTACTTGCACACTTACCCAAACTTTCAGGCTGTGATCAATTTTTGTCCTTATCTTACATGAGCAAACATCATATTTTGTTAAGCCTCAACAATTACCGTTTCTTGAATGATTTCTAAAGATTACATATAAATAAATGCGGCCTTCAAACAGTTCCCCAACCCCAGGTCTATTTCGTTTCCAGGTCTATTTTGTCCCCAGGTCTATTTTGTCCCCAGGTCGATTTTGTTGCCAGATCTTTTTAGTCCCCAAGTCTATTTTGTCCCCAGGACTATTTTGTCTCCAGGTCTATTTTGTGCAAGAAAGATCATAAACTTAGCATGTTGGTCTAAAGTCATAGAACAGTAGACACAGTCTTACGACCTGTTGAGTCTATCAGTATCTGTAAACTTTGTTGTAGTCTATTTCTATATTCTCATCCCATCTGTAGTTAAGAAACTATATCTTTATTCTTATTCCATCTTTAGTTAAGACTCTATTTCTATATGCTCATCCCATCTGTTGTTAACTAACTGTCGGGAAGAACTGTACCCAGGTTCACTCAAGCGTAAAATAGCTTGACGTGGTGCTAGAGCCACGCGTACAATCGATGAGATTGACGTCTCGCCTCGTTGAAAGCACATCTCGTGTCGACGCTCTGATTGACATTTCATTCCGATCAATTCATTCATAGCCACATGTCCACTGAATCACGTGACGTCTTATGGTGGATACCTACGTGTGGTTATTAATTCTATCATTGTCAACCTATGTTGGCACTTTAGATCTATACCTAGTGTGACAATTTGGTCATCTCAGCCATACAATGTCTATAGTAAGAATGCCATCTCACCCATACAATGTCTATACTACAAATGGCCTCTGAGCCATACGATATTAACAGTGTCTAAATCATGACCATTAAACAATTGGGTATTCAAGTTGAAGCAATGTATGGCAGGCTCATGTTTGATGCCCCCCCCCCCCCCTGATTCATTGACTTTGAAGTAAATTGTCTTTTGGAATATCAGACAAAAATCAATCCACAACAGAACAAGCAAAGGTTACTGGGGACCACTTTAAGTTTAAAAGGTCCAATTATATTCTGAGCCATACGATATTAACAGTGTCTAAATCATGACCATTAAACAATTGGGTATTCAAGTTGAAGCAATGTATGGCAGGCTCATGTTTGATGCCCCCCCCCCCCACCGATTCATTGACTTTGAAGTAAATTGTCTTTTGGAATATCAGACAAAAATCAATCCACAACAGAACAAGCAAAGGTTACTGGGGACCACTTTTAGTTTAAAAGGTCCAATTATACGCGAACAAATAACAAAGATCACAATATTAAGTAAAAATATGAGGTCTAATAAAAGGTCTAAATATAGGGTCCAATATCACTTCTAAATATAAGGTCCAATATTATGTCTAAATATTAGGTACAATATTAGGTACAATATTAGGTCTAAACATGAGGTCCAATACTTGGTCTAAATATGAGGTCCAATATCAGTTCCAAATATGAGGTCCAGTATCAGGTCTAAATTTAAGGTCCAAATAATGTCTAAATATCACGTCGTAATATGAAGTCCAATATAAGGTATAAATATAAGGTCCAATACTAGGTCTAAATATGAGGTCCAATATCCGATTTAAATATGAAATCAAAAATATTAGGTCTAAATATGAGGTCCAGTTTCAGGTCTAAATTTAAGGTCCAAATAATGTCTAAATATGAGGTCCAATATCAGGTCGTAATATGAGGTCCAATATAAGGTATAAATATAAGGTCACATACTAGGTCTAAATATGAGGTCCAATATTAGGTCTAAATATGAGGTCCAATATCCGATTTAAATATGAAATCAAAAATATTAGGTCTAAATATGAAGTCCAATATCAGGTTTAAATATGAGGTTACAATATCAGGTCTAAATATGAAAAAAAAAATTAGGTCTTAATATGAAATAAAACATATTAGGTCTAAATATGAGGTCCAATATTAGGCCTAAATATGGGGTCCAATATCAGGTCTAAATATGAGGCCAAATAGAGCGTCTCTATTTTAACATATTATATATATTTATTGTAATGCGAATATTGTGTATGAAACACTCAAATTCATCGATTATTTTAAATTTTAAAAAAGGAAGAAATTGAACTAAAGTTTTCATTAAGCGGCATCACAATCATTCAACTGATGAGTTTGGTTAACACTACTTGGCATCTAATTGTTCGTGGCACAGTTATATTTAGGTACCCGAGACGATGCTGTGGAAACGGTGGATAATTTTAATATACACATTCACACTATCCACAATAATAAATGTGTTTCACAGAAATATAAAGATACTTCGCATCACGTCACACAAACGTAAACGCCGACGATACTTTCATGAAATAATCTTCTTTTACTTGAGGATGTTGCTAACAAAATTCGTGTTACATAATCAACGGCCCCTGTTCACGCCACCATTATCATTTCTTGCTTTATCTAATCTAACACTCTGATTGGCCAGTCCTCTCAAGACCCAAGACTCTGATTGGCCAGTCCTCTCAAGACCCAAGACTCTGATTGGCCAGTCCTCTCAAGACCCAAGACTCTGATTGGCCAGTCCTCTCAAAACCCAAGACTCTGATTTGATTGGCCAGTCCTCTCAAGACCCAAGACTCTGATTGGCCAGTCCTCTCAAGACCCAACACTCTGATTGGCCAGTCCTCTCAAGTCCCAACACTCTGATTGGCCAGTCCTCTCAAGTCCCAAGACTCTGATTTGATTGGCCAGTCTTCTTAAGTCCCAAAACTCTGTATAATTTAATATGGACAATAAATATTATATGTCTCCCATATAAAAGTGTTTCACATAATATTCAGTATGATATCAGTGACGGCACGTTGTTTCAGTTATATGTCAAAACAAACATCAACTAAAAGTTGTAGGTTTATATAACATACTTTTAGTACAACATTTAATGAGCAGAACTATTTTTATTGTTTTTTCTGAATGTTGGAATGCATACGTTTTAGCTCAGGATGTCAATAGATTGAGCCGAGTACCCATTGGACAGTGCAATGTTGCAGTTGACTAGGTCCAGATGATAGTACCCAATGGATGGTGCAATGTTGCAGTAGACCAAGACCGGATGATAGTACCCAATGGGTGGTGCAATGTTGCAGTTGATTAGGACCGGATGATAGTACCCAATGGATGGTGCAATGTTGCAGTAGACCAAGACCGGATGATAGTACCCAATGGGTGGTGCAACGTTGCAGTAGACTAGGTCAAGCTGATAGTACCCAATGGACGGTGCAACGTTGCAGTAGACCAATGCCGGATGATAGCGCTGACTCCATCCCAAGACAATCTATCAAACATTAGACTGGCTGGCCTCTGGAAACGTTAGCTTTTATCTTGACGTTTCTATCTATTCTATCATTTTATATTTTATCTAATCTATCGTAGTAGACATTATCTATTCTATTATTGTAAATTGTATATATTCCATCGTTGTATTGTATATGTTCTATCATTGTATATTTTATCTTTTATATCATTATATTGAGTCTATTCTATCCTATCAGATATGATCTCGTCAACAAAATCACAATAGATTGCATTATTATTATCCACATATATTTACATCCAATTTTCAATTCGTTCAAATCTTCGATCTACCTCTACAAGGCTAGAAATGCTCTAGCATCTACTCCACCAAGGGGCCACAAATTTGTATTGACAAATTCAATGACTTGACCTTGGCCTCTCTGAACTAGAGTCTGACCACCATATCCCCACCTCAACCCTCTTTCACACACATGCATCAACACTCACTCACTCCCTCACTCACTCCCTCACTCACTCACTCACTCCCTCCCTCACTCACTCCCTCACTCACTCCCTCACTCCCTCCCTCACTCACTCCCTCACTCACTCCCTCACTCACTCCCTCACTCCCTCACTCACTCCCTCACTCACTCCCTCACTCACTCCCTCACTCACTCACTCCCTCACTCACTCACTCCCTCACTCACTCCCTCACTCACTCCCTCACTCACTCCCTCACTCACTCACTCACTCCCTCACTCACTCCCTCACTCCCTCACTCACTCCTCACTCCCTCCCTCCCTCCCTCACTCCCTCCCTCCCTCACTCCCTCACTCACTCCCTCACTCACTCCCTCCCTCACTCCCTCACTCACTCCCTCACTCACTCCCTCACTCACTCCCTCACTCACTCCCTCACTCACTCACTCCCTCACTCACTCCCTCACTCACTCCCTCACTCACTCACTCACTCACTCTCTCACTCCCTCACTCACTCACTCTCTCACTCCCTCACTCACATAGAAGAGTAATCTGTTATTCAGGATCTGCCTGTGCTAAGGCCAATTTGATATTTTCGGTCCCAGGAAATCAATCCTATGTGTTGGAACACGAGAGCAGAATTGATAAACACAAGCAAAAGTCCAACATGGGTGGGGGAGGGGTGGGAGTGGTGGCGGTGGTGGTCAGCATTATAGGACAGAAGGAATAATCTAATATCTGGGTGGTGAGGTTTGTATGGTCAACACTGATTTAACTTGAGAACAATCTCAGGGGGGGGGGGGCGGGTAGGGGGAGGCTTTGGTATGGCCAGCTGGTGCAACGGCAAATGTTGTGTGTGTTGGACTTTTGGGGGCTGTGGGTGGGGGTGTGGGGGCGTGTGTTGAACGGGTGAGGGACGATTAGAGGGCCAAGCGACGTCATCATAAATACTGGTACAATAATTTCCCAAATATACTGGTACAATTAATCCCATAAATACTTGGGGGGGGGGGGGGGGGGGGGGGGGGGGGGGGGGAGGCTTTGGTATGGCCAGCTGGTGCAACGGCAAATGTTGTGTGTGTTGGACTTTTGGGGGCTGTGTGTGGGTGTGTGGGGGCGTGTGTTGAACGTGTGAGGGACGATTAGATGGCCAAGCGACGTCATCATAAATACTGGTACAATAATTTCCCAAATATACTGGTACAATTAATCCCATAAATACTGGTCAAGTATTATCTCCTAAAAGTAATTATAGGAGCCAGAATGATCGATGTGCGTAATCAACATATAGCAGAAGACTGGTACAGTAATATCGCCCTGAAACTTGTACAACAATAATCCTATAAATAGTGGTACAGTAATATTAATTTCACACTAAATAAACTGTGACTTCACTATAATTAATGTAATCTAACATTAACATAAATAGTTTCAAGAAATCCCCCCTCCCACAAAAATAGCGTCTTAGAATAGCCAGGTGACATCCTCTGGTGACATCCTCTAGTGACATCTTCTGGTGATATCCTGTGGTGACATCCTCTGCTGACATCCTCTGCTGACATCCTCTGCTGACATCCTCTGCTGACATCCTCTAGTGGCATCTTCTGGTGACATCCTCTAGTGACTATCCTGTGGTGACATCCTGTGGTAACATCCTCTGGTGACATCCTCTGGTGACATCATCTGGTGACATCCTCCGGTGACATCCTCTAGGGACTATCCTGTGGTGACATCCTCTGGTGACATCCTCTGGTGACATCCTCTGGTGACATCCTCTGGTGACATCCTCTGGTGACATCCTCTCGTGACATCCTCTGGTGACATCCTCTGGTGACATCATCTGGTGACACCCTCTGCTGACATCCTCTGCTGACATCCTGTGGTTACGTCTTCTGGTGACATGCTCTGCTGAAATCCTCTGGTGACATCCTCTGGTGATATCCTGTGGTGACTTCCTTTAATGACATTATGTGGTGACATCCTTCGATGATATCCTGTGGTGACATCATCTGGTGAATCCTCTGGTGACATCCTCTCCTGACATTCTATGTTGACATCCTCTAGTGACATCCTCTTGTGACATCCTCTGTTGACACTCTGTGGTGACATCCTGTGATGACATTCTGTGGTGACATCCTGTGATGACATTCTGTGGTGACATCCTCTGGTGACATCCTCTTTTGACATCCTCTGGTGACACCCCCTGGTGACATCCTCTGGTGACAACCTGTGGTAACATTCTGTGGTGAAATCCTATGGTCGCATCCTATGGTGGCATCCTCTTGTGACATCGTCTGGTGACATCCTCTGATGGCTTTCCCTTGTGACATCTCTGGTGACATCCTCTTGTGACATCCTCTGGTGAAATCCTCTGGTGACATCCTCTGGTGACATCCTCTTGTGACATCCTCTGGTGAAATCCTCTGGTGACATCCTCTGGTGACATCCTCTGGTGACATCCTCTGGTGACATCCTATTTTGACATCCTCTGGTGACACCCCCTGGTGACATCCTCTGGTGACAACCTGTGGTAACATTCTGTGGTGAAATCCTATGGTGGCATCCTATGGTGGCATCTTCTTGTGACATCGTCTGGTGACATCCTCTGATGGCTTTCCCTTGTGACATCTCTGGTGACATCCTCTTGTGACATCCTCTGGTGAAATTCTCTGGTGACATCCTCTGGTGACATCCTCTGTTGACATCCTCTGATGACATCCTCTGGTGACATTCTGTGGTGACATCCTGTGATGACATTCTGTGGTGACATCCTCTGGTGACATCCTCTTTTGACATCCTCTGGTGACACCCCCTGGTGACATCCTCTGGTGACATCCTGTGATGACATTCTGTGGTGACATCCTCTGGTGACATCCTCTTTTGACATCCTCTGGTGACACCCCCTGGTGACATCCTCTGATGGCTTTCCCTTGTGACATCTCTGGTGACATCCTCTTGTGACATCCTCTGGTGAAATCCTCTGGTGACATCCTCTGGTGACATCCTCTGATGACATCCTCTGGTGACATCCTCGGATGAATCCTGTGTTGACATCCTCAGGTGACATCCTCTCGTGACATCATCTGGTAACATCATCTGGTAGCATCGTCTGGTGAATCCTCTGAAATCATGCACATCGATGGACACATCCCTGAGGTCACATTCAGAGTGCGACTCGCACCGTCACAGTCATTACACACGACTCAGTACTCTCAGCACACGTTTGCTCGCTCAGAGTTGGTTCAGTTGTGTAGATAAAGGTTTAAATGCAGAAAAGATATTGGATGATGTTATCATTTAATTCTAGTGAGAAAGTCTCTAGTAAAACAGTCAAGAAAATACAAATGCTATAAGTTACCACTAGGGAGAAATCTGTAGGGAGACAGTCAAGAAAAGACTAATGTTAAAAGTTACCTCTAGGGAGAAATCTGTAGTGAGACAGTCAAGAAACGACTAATGTTAACAGTTACCTCTTACGACACAGTCTCTAGTGAAACAGACAAGATAAGACTAATGTTATCATTCACTGCCAGATTAGTGAGAAAGTTAAGATGTGACTAAATTTTTATTCACTATTAATGAGACAGAAAACTGAAGACGCAGCTTATATTTGTGTTTACCTCTAGTGAGACAGTAAAGACACAGCTAATATTTGTGTTTACCTCTAGTGAGGCAGCAAAGACACAGCTAATATTTGTGTTTACCTCTAGTGAGACAGTAAAGACACAGCTAATATTTGTGTTTACCTGTAGTGAGGCAGCAAAGACACAGCTAATATTTGTGTTTACCTCTAGTGAGACAGTAATGACACAGCTAATATTTGTGTTTACCTTTAGTGAGACAGTAAAGACACAGCTAATATTTGTGTTTACCTCTAGTGAGGCAGTAATGACACAGCTAATATTTGTGTTTACCTCTAGTGAGACAGTAATGACACAGCTAATATTTGTGTTTACCTTTAGTGAGACAGTAAAGACACAGCTAATATTTGTGTTTACCTCTAGTGAGGCAGCAAAGACACAGCTAATATTTGTGTTTACCTCTAGTGAGACAGTAATGACACAGCTAATATTTGTGTTTACCTTTAGTGAGACAGTAAAGACACAGCTAATATTTGTGTTTACCTCTAGTGAGACAGTAAAGACACAGCTAATATTTGTGTTTACCTCTAGTGAGACAGTAATGACACAGCTAATATTTGTGTTTACCTTTAGTGAGACAGTAAAGACACAGCTAATATTTGTGTTTGCCTCTAGTGAGGCAGCAAAGACACAGCTAATATTTGTGTTTACCTCTAGTGAGACAGTAAAGACACAGCTAATATTAGTGTTAACCTCTAATGAGACAGTGAAGTCACAGCTAATATTTGTGTTTACCTCTAGTGAGGCAGCAAAGACACAGCTAATATTTGTGTTTACCTCTAGTGAGGCAGTAAAGACATAGCTAATATTTGTGTTTACCTCTAGTGAGACAGTGAAGTCGCCACAAGTGTGAACATCTATTTCTAATGAGAAAGTAAAGACGCCCCTTATGTTATCATTGACTTACAGTATGACAGTTTGGGCGTCACTAATATTATTCTTTACTTAAGACAGGCTGTCACTAATGTTAATTTTTACCTACAGTAAGACAGGGCGTCATAAGTGTTATTATTTACCTCCAGTGAGACAGTGAAGACAAACAGTATTTGTTATTTACGGCTGGGGACAGACAGCTTTGTCACACCAACTGTCATTGCATACTTACAGTGAGACAGTTAAGTGACAACGGTCGTTGCTTACTTACAGTGAGTTAGTTAAGTGACAACACCTGTCATTGTTTACTCACCTGTCACGTTCGTACATCCGTGCCACCGACCGTCCCCGGCCCGGTCACTAAATATGACAGCTTATCTCCACAGAGGAGACGCCTATGAGACCAGAAGTATACCTTATCCCCGGGGGAGGACACGATCTGTCGAATTAGGAATGAATATCGCAGGCTAAAAGACTTCCAGGACGTGACGACTCTGGGCTCCGGCACCGTGGAATGGCGGCGCGTGCCGACCATCGATGCCAGCCTCGCAGCCCTGGCAGACAACGCGACGCCCCGCTTGTGGTGGCGCTGGGGCTATCCAAGTCCCCACAACCATGTCATTATCTTTTAGGTGGTCTTCCCCTCGTTCAGTATGCTTCATGGCGACAGTGAGTTCTCTTTTTCCTTTAAAAAGTCATGGCGATGACGCAACATCACTTAGAGGCAGATCTTCAAAGCACTGGACTGGGTCAGCTAGTGCTCAAAGTACCGTTTCGTATGGGGTAATATAGAAAGTACTCCATCATTATGAGCTAATATTGAAAGTAATCCATCAAATGAGCTAATATTGAAAGTACTCCATCCTATGAGCTAATATTGAAAGTACTCCATCGTAAAAGAACTAATATAGAAAGTACTCCATCGTAAAAGAACTAATATTGAAAGTACTCCATCGTAAAAGAACTAATATAGAAAGTACTCCATCGTAAAAGAACTAATATTGAAAGTACTCCATCGTAAAAGAACTAATATAGAAAGTACTCCATCGTAAAAGAACTAATATTGAAAGTACTCCATCGTAAAAGAACTAATATTGAAAGTACTCCATCGTAAAAGAACTAATATTGAAAGTACTCCATCGTAAAAGAACTAATATTGAAAGTACTCCATCGTAAAATAACTAATATTGAATGTGCTCCATCATATAAGCTAATATTGAAACTACCCCATCATATAAACTAATATTGAAAGTGCCCCATCGTAAAAAAACTAATATTGAAAGTACTCCGTCATAAAAACTAATATTGAAAGTGCTCCATCATATGAAATTACCTCACTGTAAGAACTTGTTCATCACTGTTGCTGATAGCTGAAGGAGGCAACATTCATACGAAATTTTTAGATTATTGGGGTAATTTTCACAATAATTTGAATTTTTAACCTGATGTCTGCAGTCTGCGTTTGTTGACGTGGTGATAAAAGCCTTAGAAATATCTTGCATGGACACGGCTATCTTTCCTAGGATCCAATACAATTCTCAGATATATATCTTGAAAAGTGAAAACTAGCTACATAGACTATGAAAAGGCAAAAACTAGCTACATACAATCTGCAAAGGCAAAAGCTAGCAACATAGAATCTGCAAAGGCAAAAGCTAGCTACATAAAATCTGCAAAGGCAAAAGCTAGCTACATAGAGTCTGCAAAGGCAAAAGCTAGCAACATAGAATCTGCAAAGGCAAAAGCTAGCTACATACAATCTGCAAAGGCAAAAGCTAGCTACATAGAGTCTGCAAAGGCAAAAGCTAGCTACATAAAATTTGCAAAGGCAAAAGCTAGCTACATACAATCTGCAAAGGCAAAAGTTAGCTACATACAATCTGCAAAGGCAAAAGCTAGCTACATACAATCTGCAAAGGCAAAAGTTAGCTACATAGAATCTGCAAAGGCAAAAGCTAGCTACATACAATCTGCAAAGGCAAAAGCTAGCTACATACAATCTGCAAAGGCAAAAGCTAGCTACATACAATCTGCAAAGGCAAAAGCTAGCTACATACAATCTGCAAAGGCAAAAGTTAGCTACATAGAATCTGCAATGGCAAAAAACTAGCTACATAGAATCTGCAAAGGCAAAAGCTAGCTACATAGAATCTGAAAAGGCTTAAACTAGCCACTCATCATCCCATCTTCCTTACAACAACAACATCCCCCCCCCCACACACACCCACACAAAAGGGAATTTATAAACAAAAACTATGATCGAAAATAATAGCTGGGACTAAAATAAATCCCCTCTAAGAGTCTCCTCCACTCTCAGGAGAATCAAGTCTTTAGAAACGTTAGCAGACGACCTCAGAGTCAATGTGATGTTTTGATTGGCTCAGGGGAGGGCCGTGAGTGGACGAGGAGCTGACGGTAAGCTATGATTGGTTGAATCCAAATTGAAGTATCATGAACACGTGACATTAGAAAATCTGACGATAACAAATTCAAAGCCGAGTTCCTATTCAGCGAAGGAAAACGACATTTTGAGATTTGCAGATGAAAGTTTGTCGTCTGGGGACTTGAAGAATGTCGTCTGTGGAGACCAACAGTTCATCGCCATAACCGGATGCAATGAAAGCGACGTCTCGTCATCCATCACGATCAACGCTCACCGCCATCTTGTTGAACATAAAGACGTACTTGTTATAGGACAATCATGATGGTGTAGTGGAGGCGGGAGGTATCATCTCCCTGCCAATTATGTTGTTTCTAGGACTGCTGAGTTAAAAAATGGTTTTAAAAAAATCCCTCCAGACTTGATGTATCACGATAGGAATAACTTGATAATTGCATTCCGAATAAATTGAATATGAAGTCTTTCCATTGATTTGTACTTGTTGTTACAAACCACCATCAGGAGAAATGGTTGCGACGCTGTCGGTTCTGTCCGATGGCGCAAGACAAAAGGGATGACACAAACTTCTTGATTCCTATTCCAAGGCCAAGGCCGTCACGCTAGCAGATCTGAGAATGCATTGTGCCGAGGTTACGTACACCCAACAGCGATCAGTGTGGGCGGAAGTTGAATAGTTCCAACATCGCGACGGTTTGGGACCGGTCCAAATTTGATCTTCATAGTCTGCCCGCAATGGAGGCCGTTAATACGTCATAGTCTGCCGGCCCTTGACACCGCTAATACGCCATAGCCTGCCGGCACTTGACACCGCTAATGCGCCATGGTGAGGTCCGTGGTTAAAAACAGCCCACCCATTCTGAGATGTCCATCCGTGGACGTCATCTCCTGAGACTTGGTTGTCTGTTGTTTTGAAATCAGTTAGTATTGACGTGTCTTGGTATTGACGTGTCTTGGTATTGACGTGTCTTGTATTGACGTGTCTTGGTATTGACGTGTCTTGTATTGACGTGTCTTGGTATTGACGTGTCGTTCTTTGACAACAGCAACGTCCATACAAAAAACCGTTAGCGTGTCTTGAATGTCTACGACGCCCCTATCTCAGCTACGGTAAAAATAAAATACCCCCTGGGTTTGAACCTGATGGGAATTGTTGTTTCAAATAAGCAAAAAACTTCAAAGTCCATTCCTTGCGGTGAAACGGAGGCTGGGATTTATAGCCGGTATGGCTTTGATCCCGTGGGGTGGGAGCGTGCTAAGCCTCCAGCCATCAAACACGCTTGACTGGCCTTGCAAGTGACTCGCCTGAAATGGGCCCCAACCATACAGCACATTTAGCCGATGACGGCTGCCCTGGGTTGTGATGAAGAATCCTATGGATTAAACATGAGGGTATCACATAATGTACCCTATCGATGTAGAATTGTACGTATTTTATATATGAGGCTAGCGCATATGTTTGTATGAGGCTGCGCATATCATATAGCGCATATACCATATAAGCCAATTTACCCAGGTTTGTATTCTGAAAAAAAATTCTCAAGCTATGTATATAAACTTAGGGCCCTGATCAGCGCGCACATACATTTAGGGCGTACGCATACATTTAGGGCATAAACATGCATATAGGGCAAAAACACTTCGTTAAAGTACCAATCTAAATAATTCATTTTCTTCTACAAATGGACCAATCATATAGACACACGAAAACAATGAACTCGGGGCCCAGAGCATGTCAGCTAACATTCAAGCTGTGCACATCCAAAAAACATGATTGAAAGAAAAATCTAAGTTTTACAAGATGTCTTGTTTAAAAAAGGTATACAACAGTGCCAAAGGTAAACAACAAGGTCAAAGGTGTTCAACAAGGTCAAAGGGATACAACAATGCCAAAGGGATACAACAAAGCCAAAGGTATACAACAAAGCCAAAGGTATACAACAGTACCAAAGGTATACAACAATACCAAAGGTATACAGCAATGCCAAAGGTATACAACAGTGCCAAAAATATACAATAGTGCCAAAAGTATACAGCAATGCCAAAGGTATACAACAATGCCAAAGGTATACAGCAATGCCAAAGGTATACAACAATGACAAAGGTATACAACAATACCAAAGGTATACAACAGGGCCAAAGGTATACAGCAATGCCAAAGGTATACAACAATGACAAAGGTAAACAACAATGCCAAATGTATACAGCAATGACAAAGGTATACAACAATGCCAAATGTATACAGCAATGCCAAAGGTATACAGCAATGCCAAAGGTATACAACAATGCCAAAGGTATACAGCAATGCCAAAGGTATACAACAATGCCAAAGGTATACAGCAATGCCAAAGGTATACAACAATGCCAAAGGTATACAACAATGCCAAAGGTATACAACAGGGCCAAAGGTATACAACAATGCCAAAGGTATTCAACAATGCCAAATGTATACAGCAGTGCCAAAGGTATACAACAATGCCAAAGGTATTCAACAATGCCAAAGGTATACAACAATGCCAAAGGTATACAACAATGCCAAAGGCATACAACAATGCCAAAGGTATACAGCAATGCCAAAGGTATACAGCAATGTTAAAGGTATACAACAATGCCAAAGGTATACAACAATGCCAAAGGTATACAGCAGTGCCAACGGTATACAACAATGCCAAAGGTATACAGCAATGCCAAAGGTATACAGCAATTCCAAAGATATACAGCAGTGCCAAAGGTATACAACAGTACCAAAGGTATTCAACAATGCCAAATGTATACAGCAATGCCAAAGGTATACAACAATGCCAAAGGTATACAACAGGGCCAAAGGTATTCAACAATGCCAAATGTATACAGCAATGCCAAAGGTATACAACAATGACAAAGGTATACAACAGTACCAAAGGTATACAACAGGGCCAAAGGTATTCAACAATGCCAACTGTATACAGCAATGCCAAAGGTATACAACAATGACAAAGGTATACAACAGTACCAAAGGTATACAACAGGGCCAAAGGTATTCAACAATGCCAAATGTATACAGCAATGCCAAAGGTATACAGCAGTGCCAAAGGTATACAACAGTACCAAAGGTATTCAACAATGCCAAATGTATACAGCAATGCCAAAGGTATACAACAATGCCAAAGGTATACAACAGGGCCAAAGGTATACAGCAATGCCAAAGGTATACAATAATGCCAAAGGTATACAACAGGGCCAAAGGTATTCAACAATGCCAAAGGTATACAGCAATGCCAAAGGTATACAGCAATGCCAAAGGTATACAACAATGCCAAAGGTATACAACAATATCAAAGGTATACAGCAATACCAAAGGTATACAAAAAGGTCAAAGCTACGACCGTTTAGAAATGAAGATAAATTGGGATCTCCATTTCAAAAGGGGCCAAGTTTTAGCGTTTTAGTTCTCATTTAATTATGATTTTAGTGATCAATTTAGTTATCATTTTAGTGATCAGTATAGTTCTCATTTTAATTATTATTTTAGTTATCATTTTAGTTATCCCTAAGACAGGAACAAAATAAAAAAAATTATTCAGATGTAATCAAATTTTAGAACCTCTTAAACTTCTAGGGAACGTTCTAGAAACTTTTTTTAAAAAAATCTCTTTAAATGTGATTTCATATAATTTGAGGAAAATCATAGAGGCTTACAGTAACATAGAAAAACATTTTTAATTTATTTAAAAACTTTATTTGAAATAGTGAAATATTCTAGAACACGGTAGAAACTTCGAGAAACTTAAAAAGATCTATTCACTGAAACTGAGGCAATCCCCAGGAAAGTTTACAAATCTATCAAACTCAACAAAAGTGTCCATCAACTTTTAGAAGCAAATGACATTTTTATAAACTTTTTATCTACGGTGAACAAAAGGGAATTCTTTGTTTTTTCAAACCTTCAAATAACTTGTATAAAAAAAAAATGAATATTTTTGTAACCATTGTTTCAATATTTAATGTTACGTATACCGTTATAAAATTTGAACAGTTCAGTCTGTTTTCAGAATTAGCACATTACAAACAAAGTACTGACAGTGTGAGGTTCATTCAATCTCTTATATATATTACGCTTCCAGTGTGACTTAGGGCAACAAAAAAAATGTACTTTTTACGGATTATTTAAAAATAAAACTCCATAAACAATTCCAACTAGTAAACGAAGTGAAGCAACAATGTATATCAAATTGGATCAGTTGGATCAGTTGTGTCAGATGCATTGAGCCTCGTAGAAATGTATGCTGGATACTCTGGCATATGTTCCTATGTATGTAGTAGATACTCTGGCATATGTTCCTATGTATGTAGTAGATACACATGGATGAAAAAACTACTTGAGATAAAAATCATCTGCAAATAAGATTTTAAATGTTCACCCATGAGCTAGGCATACCTGTTCCACGGGGAACTTGTCACTGAGCTGGGCATACCTGTTCCACGGGGAACTTGTCACTGAGCTGGGCATACCTGTTCCACGGGGAACTTTTCACTGAGCTGGGCATACCTGTTCCACGGGGAACTTGTCACTGAGCTGGGCATACCTGTTCCACGGGGAACTTGTCACTGAGCTGGGCATACCTGTTCCACGGGGAACTTGTCACTGAGCTGGGCATACCTGTTCCACGGGGAACTGGTAAACATGACGTAAACATGAAGCTCATGACGTGGACATCATCTTTGGACTACATAAGGCAGTGGGGAGTTAAACACGGGCCTTGTGTTATTTCTGAACTGTGCACGAGTGGTCAGCTGTTTCTGATGCTGTGAGAATCCATTTTAGATGTTGTGTGCGAGTACGGTTTATTTGACTGATGGACCTGAAGAATAAAAAGCTATAGTTCTCAGACCTGTCTCAGTGTATTGTGATTTGTAAGCCACACCGCCACATCACCACACCGTCAAACCACCACACCGCCACACCATCACACGGCCAGACCAGCACACGGCCACACCACCACACACCACACCGACACACCCCCACATCGCAACACCACCACACCGCCACAAAGCCACACCACCACACGGCCACACCACAACACGGCCACACCACCACACCGCCACACCACCACACGGCAACACCACCACATGACCACACCACCACACGGCAACACCCCCACAAGGTCACACCACCACACGGCCACACCACCACACCACCACAGGGCCACATCACCACACTGCCACACCACCACATCACCACACGGCAACACCAACACACGCCACACCACAACACAGCCACACAGCCACACCACCACACCACTACACCACCACACCACCACACAGCCACACGGCCACACCGTGAATTACACGTCACAAGTTTAGAATTGCATATCAAAAGTTTCGAATTGCACATCACAAGTTTAGAATTGCACATCACAAGTTCAGAATTGCATATCACAAGTTTAGAATTACATGTCACAAGTTTAGAATTACACGTCACAAGTTTAGAATTGCATGTCACAAGTTTAGAATTGCTTGTCACAACTTTCATGCCAATGAGCTGACGAAGTTCATGGCTTTTTTTCTTCTTTTAATGAGATTTTTTTCTCCCTCTTTAATAACAATTATCCAGCAATAACATTCACTCTATTGAGGTCAGGTCCTTGATGCGAGCAGCCGTGGAGCTCCAAGCACCTTTCATCTGTCAATTAAATGCAGTCGACAATAGCAATGTCTCCTCAACCAGTGTCACAATGGGCGCAATAAAACAATCTTGCAGGTCGAACTTTAATGAGGAACTCATTGTCTCCTTTCTAATGGGGTCCTAGTTTTACTGTAAGGGTGATAATGGCCGTGTCCTAGTTTTACTGTAAAGGTGATAATGGACGTGTCCTAGTTTTACTGTAAGGGTAATAATGGACGTGTCCTAGTTTAACTGTAAGGGTGATAATGGACGTGCCCTAGTTTTACTGTAGGGTGATAATGGGCGTGTCCTAATTTTACTGTAAAGGTGATAATTGGCGTGTCCTAGTTTTACCGTAAAGGTGATAATGAGCGAATCCTAGTTTCTTACAGGGATAATGAGCGTATCCTAGGGTCACTGTAAAGGTGATAATGAGCGTATCCTAGGGTCACTGTAAAGGTGATAATGGGCGTATCCTAGGGTCACTGTAAAGGTGATAATGGGCGTATCCTAGGGTCACTGTAAAGGAGAAAGTGGGCGTATCCTAGGGTCACTGTAAAGGTGAAAGTGGGCGTGTCATAGGGTCACTGTAAAGGTGATAATGGGCGTATCCTAGGGTCACTGTAAAGGTGATAATGGGCGTATCCTAGGGAAACTGTAAAGATGATAATGGGCGTGTCCTAGGGGTCACTGTAAAGGTGATAATGGGCATATCCTAGGGTCACTCTAAAGGTGATAATGGGCGTATCCTAGGGTCACTGTAAAGGTGATAATGAGCGTATCCTAGAGTCACTGTAAAGGTGATAATGAGCGTATCCAATGGTCACTGTAAAGATGATAATGAGCGTATCCTAGGGTCACTGTAAAGGGCATAATGAGCGTATCCTAGAGTTACTGTAAAGGTGATAATGAGCGTATCCTAGAGTCACTGTAAAGGTGATAATGAGCGTATCCAATGGTCACTGTAAAGATGATAATGAGCGTATCCTAGGGTCACTGTAAAGGTGATAATGAGCGTATCCTAGAGTTACTGTAAAGGTGATAATGAGCGTATCCTATGGTCACTGTAAAGGTGATAATCAGCGTGTCCTAGGGTCACTGTAAAGGTGATAATGAGCGTATCCTAGGGTCACTGTAAAGGTGATAATGAGCGTATCCTAGGGTCACTGTAAAGTTGATAATGAGCGTATCCTAGGGTCACTGTAAAGGTGATAATGAGCGTATCCTAGGTCACTGTAAAGGTGATAATGAGCGTATCCTAGGGTCACTGTAAAGGTGATAATGAGCGTATCCAAGGGTCGTATCCAAGGGTCACTGTAAAGGTGATAATGAGCGTATCCTAGGGTCACTGTAAAGGTGATAATAAGCGTATCCTAGGGTCACTGTAAAGGTGATAATGAGCGTATCCTAGGGTCACTATAAAGGGCATAATGAGCGTATCCTAGGGTCACTGTAAAGGTGATAATGGACGTGTCCTTGGTTTGGTGTAAGGGCTATAAAGAATTTTTCCTAGTTTTAACATTTGCATGGCGGTATTAGTGTCTCTAGTCGATTTGATGCGTATAGGGATGTGGTTGACATAGAGATGTGGTTGACATCGTGGTGTGGTTGACATAGGGATGTGGTTGACATCGTGATGTGGTTGACATAGGGATGTGGTTGACATCGTGATGTGGTTGACATAGGGATGTGGTTGACATCGTGATGTGGTTGACATAGGGATGTGGTTGACATCGTGATGTGGTTGACATGGGGATGTGGTTGACATAGGGATATGGTTGACATGGGGATGGCGTTGTTTCTTGATACTATCAACCTTAATCTTTATTGATTTCCTGGAAGATGCCCGAAGACAGTTGAAGGATCCAACGTGACCAAACCTAGGGCACAATGAGGCCGAGTGCACCGGGAACATGCACCGTAAACAGCGTGCTGACATATTTTCTTAGAAAACGTCTTACAACACATGCTAACATTGACTGTCTTATTACATTAAGTGCTTACGTGACTGTCTTATATTACGGTTTACTTTGTTCTAGCTGCAATATTGTATACGCCACTTGCACCCGCTGCCAGATGTCATATATAGGGAAGACTGGACTTCGACTCTCTGACAGATACACTGAACAGCTCCGTAGTATTACGCAACATAAGCAGTACCCCCTATAAACACTCGATAGAAGCGACCACAAGGGTTCTGCGGATTTTACTATTACAGCTATCGCGACCTGTAATACCTCTCACCTATTTAAGTTCTGGCACATTCTTCCTGGTGCCCTCTCACCTATTTAAGTTCTGGCACATTGTTCCTGGTGCCCTCTCACCTATTTAAGTTTTGGCACATTCTTCCTGGTGCCCTCTCACCTATTTAAGTTCTGGCACATTCTTCCTGGTGCCCTCTCACCTATTTAAGTTCTGGCACATTCTTCCTGGTGCCCTCTCACCTATTTAAGTTCTGGCACATTCTTCCTGGTGCCCTCTCACCTACTTATGTTCTGCCACATTCTCCCTGGTTACCTCTCACCTACTTATGTTCTGTTACCTTCTTCCTGGTGTCCTCTCGGATTGTTATTGTTGTTCTCGCTGACACGATCGTCCCCCTTTGTTACGTTTGTTCAGGTTTTCCCGCTACTTTGTTTCGCTCGTTTCAAACTAACATCACCTGCTTACATGATAGTCTACTTTGTTTCGCTCATTTCAAACTAACATCACCTGCTTACATGATAGTCTACTTTGTTTCGCTCATTTCAAACTAACATCACCTGCTTACATGATAGTCTACTTTGTTTCGCTCATTTCAAACTAACATCACCTGCTTACATGATAGTCTACTTTGTTTCGCTCATTTCAAACTAACATCACCTGCTTACATGATAGTCTACTTTGTTTCGCTCATTTCAAACTAACATCACCTGCTTACATGATAGTCTACTTTGTTTCGCTCATTTCAAACTAACATCACCTGCTTACATGATAGTCTACTTTGTTTCGCTCATTTCAAACTAACATCACCTGCTTACATGATAGTCTACTTTGTTTCGCTCATTTCAAACTAACATCACCTGCTTACATGATAGTCTACTTTGTTTCGCTCATTTCAAACTAACATCACCTGCTTACATGATAGTCTACTTTGTTTCGCTCATTTCAAACTAACATCACCTGCTTACATGATAGTCTACTTTGTTTCGCTCATTTCAAACTAACATCACCTGCTTACATGATAGTCTACTTTGTTTCGCTCATTTCAAACTAACATCACCTGCTTACATGATAGTCTACTTTGTTTCGCTCATTTCAAACTAACATCACCTGCTTACATGATAGTCTACTTTGTTTCGCTCATTTCAAACTAACATCACCTGCTTACATGATAGTCTACTTTGTTTCGCTCATTTCAAACTAACATCACCTGCTTACATGATAGTCTACTTTGTTTCGCTCATTTCAAACTAACATCACCTGCTTACATGATAGTCTACTTTGTTTCGCTCATTTCAAACTAACATCACCTGCTTACATGATAGTCTACTTTGTTTCGCTCATTTCAAACTAACATCACCTGCTTACATGATAGTCTACTTTGTTTCGCTCATTTCAAACTAACATCACCTGCTTACATGATAGTCTACTTTGTTTCGCTCATTTCAAACTAACATCACCTGCTTACATGATAGTCTACTTTGTTTCGCTCGTTTCAAACTAACATCACCTGCTTACATGATAGTCTACTTTGTTTCGCTCATTTCAAACTAACATCACCTGCTTACATGATAGTCTACTTCTTTTCGCTCGTTTCAAACTAACATCACCTGCTTACATGATAGTCTACTTTGTTTCGCTCATTTCAAACTAACATCACCTGCTTACATGATAGTCTACTTTGTTTCGCTTGTTTCAAACTAACATCACCTGCTTACATGATAGTCTACTTTGTTTCGCTCGTTTCAAACTAACATCACTTGCTTACATGATTGTCTACTTTGTTTCGCTCGTTTCAAACTAACATCACTTGCTTACATGATAGTCTACTTTGTTTCGCTCGTTTCAAACTAACATCACCTGCTTACATGATAGTCTACTTTGTTTCGCTCGTTTCAAACTAACATCACCTGCTTACATGATAGTCTACTTTGTTTCGCTCGTTTCAAACTAACATCACCTGCTTACATGATAGTCTTACACTTCTTGACCTTTATAAAAAGAGAATTGATTACACAATAAACTGTCCTTGAGATGTCTCTGTGCAAGTAGCTTACTGTACCATGACCAACAACCTGGTACGTGATGCATACTGTACTTACAAAGACAGGCGGTTGTTTTAAGGAGACTGTTCCTTTAGAAGACAGGCTGTACCTTAAGGGTAATTTATTTTGACAAGAAAGTCTGTCAATGCTGTGCTTTATTTAAGGCAAACGCCTTCTGGGGAGTGACCCTACTTCTTTTCTACATTTTTTCCTCAGAGCTTCATGTCGTCACTAGCAGATCACGTGACACGTCCGCAGACGAAATGGAAAAAATGTTCCAGGAGAACAAAACAAACCTGTGAGACACAAAAGCCAGGGGTGGAACGGAAATTGGCGGTTGACACGTCATCAATTGACCCGGGTCTCACTGACGGGTCACATCACACGGGGACGTAGTTTTGGTCAATACTGTCACAGGCCCTAACAATAGCACTCAGCCGACATCGGGGTCAGCGAGGATGACCAGTAGTGGACAGCTCATCCTGCTTCTTTGTTGTCATGCTGGACACGTATAATTAAACTCCAATAAACTCACTTAGTGGATGTGATAATCAATGCCGGGCTCCTAGGGACTCGGTTTTGGCATGAGGAGTGTAGTCGCCTGTGAAACAAAATCAATACAATGTTCTCTCAGTTTCTTGCAAACTTGCTGAGCACTGAAACACTGGTTGTGTGGTGTGGCTGTCATTGCCAAAGGCATGAAGATTAATCTTTTTGGCTGGAGACTTTAGTGTCGATGTCATCACTAAAGAACTTTTGTGGCTGGAGACTTTAATGTCAATGTCATCTAGACAGAACTTTCTTTGCAGAAGACTTTAATGTCAATTTCATCAAGACAGAAATTTCTTGGCTGGAGACTTTAAAGTCAATTTCATCAAGACAGAACTTTCTTGGCTGGAGACTTTAATGTCATTGTCGTCGAGACAGACCTTCTGTTGCTTTTAGTTATACATGCCAACCTGATCAAAAACTTTGCCAAAATTCCCTAAAAAACTACCAAAATTCCCCCAAAAACTCCCAAAATTCCCAAAATACAACATAAAGAACTGTTTTGAAAATAAGAGAGGTTGATAAGAGTGTCCTTGATTATGTTTTCATTTAACTCAAAAAGCTTTGAATGTATGTAAACTTAGGTTCCTTGATAATTTCTTGATTATTTGAAAACCCAAACAGGTAAACATTCTAAAATTGCTATTTCAACTAGATCTAGATTTAAATAAGATCTCCGCTCTTGAAACTGTATCAGCTAGATTGTCCGTATACGATTGATGGGTCAGCGAAAAAGAGGATTTAATAGAAGAATAATCTCCCTTTAGTGCATCAAAGTTTGGCAACTAAGATTTAAATCATCATTCACTTTTGATATCTTTAACTTTTGACATCATTAACTTTTGACATCATTAACTTTTGACATCTTTATCTTTTGACATCATAACTTTTGACATCATTAACTTTTGACATCTTTATCTTTTGACATCCTAACTTTTGACATCATAACTTTTGACGTAATTTCCTTTTGACGTCATTTCCTTTTGACATCATTCACTTTTGATATCTTTAACTTTTGACATCATTAACTTTTGACATCTTTATCTTTTGACATCATTAACTTTTGACATCATTAACTTTTGACATATTTATCTTTTGACATCATAACTTTTGACATCATAACTTTTGACGTAATTTCCTTTTGACGTCATTTCCTTTTGACATCATTCACTTTTGATATCTTTAACTTTTGACATCATTCACTTTTGACATCTTTATCTTTTGACATCATAACCTTTGACATCATAACTCTTGACGTAATTTCCTTTTGACGTCATTTCCTTTTGACATCATTCACTTTGACTTCATCTATTTTAAATATCATTTACTGTTGACATATTAACTTATGACATTATTTACGTGTGACAACAATGACTTTTTTCCATAATCATTTTGCCTAACTTCTCGTGCCCCCCCCCCCCCCAAAGCCATCATTATTGTATGATGTTTGTATCTCCTGCTAACTTTCAAGGATGAGGGCACAACAGCTTGTTTTTTCATTTTAAAGCAATCGATCAATCAAACAATCTATCATCCAATAAAGAAAAAATTCAATAATCAAACAAAGAATCAATCTATCAAATATTCAATCAAAACTCAATCAACAAATCAAGCATTTAAAAAAAAAACGATCTAACAATCAAACAATCTATCAATCAAACAATCAATCATTTATTTATTTTTATTTTGTAACTGCTTGGGAAACGCTGCAAAGTGGGTGGAGGGGGGGGGGGGCAATCTGCCAAAATTTTAGAGTGGACTCAGCATTTGAAAGGAGTGATGTGGTTTTTAATGAACCACGTGAACAAACACGTGAAGTCCCTGGTGGAGCATTGCAACTTATGACGTAGCCATGGGGACTTTCTGGGGTGTCAGACTAGAGTCTAAACAGTTATCGAATTATTACTTATTAGGGAAATATTAATTCTAGTGCACATACAAGAGGTGCATCTGTTTATTATCTGCTTCCAATAGACTTAACTAGTCGAGTCCCACGACAGAGTAACCTAGTCTAGTCCCACAATAGACTTGTCCATTCTAGTCCCACAATAGATTTGCCTAGTCTAGTCCTACAACAGACTTACCTAGTCTAGACCCACAATAGAGTTACTATATATTATCCCACAATAGAGTTTCCTAGTCTAGTCTTAAAATTAGAGTTATCTAGTCTAGTCCAACAATAGACTTACCAAGTCTAGCCCCACATTATCAGTCTGGGACCCATTTACCCAGAAGAGCATTGACAGGTTGGAGGCGGTCCAGCGACGAGCAGCACGCTTTGTCCTAAACCGCTACAGGAATACCTCTAGTGTTGGCAGCATGCTAGAAACACTAGGCTGGTCACCATTGGAGAAACGACGACGACAATCCAGGCTCTCCATGATGTACAAGATAAATAATGGGCTGGTCCACTGTTCCAGTATTAAACAGAAACTCGTCCCTCTCCCCCATAGACAGCGACGAGGCCATGACAGGCAATTCAGGCTCATACCAGCAAGAAGCCAGTATAGGAGCTGCTCATTCCTGCCCAAGACAATCAGGGACTGGAACCATCTTTCAAAAGGAACAGTTGAGGCGACAACACTAGACACATTTGTGTCTATTGCCTCAAGCCTTCAAACCCCTAGTGCATAATTTCCTCATCACCACCAGTAACAGAAACATGGCAAATCCCATCTACATGCATAGGAGCCAAAATGATCAATAAATTGATCGTGGGCCCTTAAGATATAGAAGAAGAAGAAGAGTTACCTTGTCTAGCCCCACAATAGGGTCACCTAGTCTATTTCCAATGTAGAGTTACTAGGTCTAATCCCACAATAGAGTCACCTTGTAAAGTCCCATAATAGATTTACTAAGTCTTTTCCAACAATAGAGTTTTGGGGCTATTTCCACAATAGAATTACCTTGTATAGTAACCAAGTCTAGCCCCACAATAGAGTTAATATGTCTTGTCCCACAATAGACTTACCTAGTGTAGTGTCTTTCTATGACTCGTTGTCTGTCGTCTTAACATATAAATTTAAACTCCTGTAAACATGACCCAGACAGATTAACGTTATGAAAAAATGACCATGACATGGCAACTAATCCTAACTGACCGTGACATTATTTGACATGACCACTAATCCTAACTGACTGTGACATTATTTAACATGGCAACTAATACTAACTGACCGTGACATTATTTAACATGGCCACTAATCCTAACTGTCCGTGACATTATTTAACATGGCCACTAATCCTAACTGGCCGTGACATTATTTGACATGGCCACTAATCCTAACTGACTGTGACATTATTTGACATGGTCACTAATCCTAACTGACCTTGACATTATTTAACATGGCCACTAATCCTAACTGACTGTGACATTATTTGACATGGACACTAATCCTAACTGACCGTGACATTATTTAACATGGCCACTA
Source organism: Lymnaea stagnalis (assembly GCA_964033795.1). Taxonomy (NCBI): domain Eukaryota; kingdom Metazoa; phylum Mollusca; class Gastropoda; family Lymnaeidae; genus Lymnaea; species Lymnaea stagnalis. The sequence goes on along the minus strand of CAXITT010000050.1, from coordinate 346,751 downwards.
ATCCTAACTGACTGTGGCATTATTTGACTTGACCACTAATCCTAACTGACCTTGACATTATTTAACATGGCCACTAATCCTAACTGACCGTGACATTATTTGACATGGCCACTACTCCTAACTGACCTTGACATTATTTAACATGGCCACTAATCCTAACTGACCGTGACATTATTTGACATGGCCACTAATCCTAACTGACCGTGATATGACTTGACATGCCCTCCAATCATGACTGACCGTGACATGACTTGACATGCCCTCCAATCATGACTGACTGTGATATGACTTGACATGCCCTCCAATCATGACTGACTGTGATATGACTTGACATGCCCTCCAATCTTGACTGCCAGCCAACGACAATGCCCCAGCTCTGCCCCAATTTGTTTAAAGGAAGAGAATTTTCCCCGTTCTCTGAATACGCACCTAGGGCTGTGGGGAAAAAAGTTAAAGGAACAAAGCAATTCATTAAGGGGAACACACCGGAACACGGGTATTAAACCCGAGACCTAATCGTCTCCCCTGATTTCATTCCGGGGATAGATTCTCACGGCACGGGCTATCCTCCTGCACCGCTTTTCTCCCAACCCGGCTTTCTATTTCCGGTCTTACAGAACCGGATAAGCCTGTTGGTCGTAGTACAAGATGCTGGTCTCAGGTCATCGGCTTAAATGCCCTTTTATCCGATAGTGTCTCGTCCGTGTGCACCTGATATCACCAACGTTGGATCAGTGCAACAGAAAACCTCGTCGATATAGATGCACTGAGCCCAGAATAGAATAGATGTAGAGCTACGACCATTCAGACTGTGATTTTATTTATTTTTTTAAAAACTCGTTTCTGAATATACTTTTTTTCTTTTTTAAACGCAAAGAAAACAAATTTTTTGGTATATCAAACATTTATAACATGTAATATCGAGCTCAGTTGGGTGGCTCTGAACATTTGCCAAAACATGCATTCAAGCAACGCACTCTGAACATTTGCCAAGACATGCATTCAAGCAACGCACTCTGAACATTTGCCAAGACATGCATTCAAGCAACGCACTCTGAACATTTGCCAAGACATGCATTCAAGCAACGCACTCTGAACATTTGCCAAGACATGCATTCAAGCAACGCACTCTGAACATTTGCCAAGACATGCATTCAAGCAACGCACTCTGAACATTTGCCAAGACATGCATTCAAGCAACGCACTCTGAACATTTGCCAAGACATGCATTCAAGCAACGCACTCTGAACATTTGCCAAGACATGCATTCAAGCAACGCACTCTGAACATTTGCCAAGACATGCATTCAAGCAACGCACTCTGAACATTTGCCAAGACATGCATTCAAGCAACGCACTCTGAACATTTGCCAAAACATGCATTCAAGCAACGCACTCTGAACATTTGCCAAGACATGCATTCAAGCAA